>JAMKCH010009536.1:0-31117 GCA_023653785.1 Ophioderma brevispina | reverse complement strand
ACATCAATTTTATCAACAATTAATGTGATTGGGGCTAGTTACTGGGAAATAATTCTATTGGCAAAAAAAAAAAACACACACACCACATTAAGCACATAATACACCTAACGAAATGTCAGGAATACATACACCATTCTAGGTCTTTTTCTTTCTGTTCCTTTTTCCTATATGGTTGATTTCATTAGTTGGTCTGTCAAATATGGTGGAGATATTACAGTTGTCACAAACTTTATGTTCAAAGTAAAATATTTCAGAAGTACTGAATGTCTGACAACAAAATTGTGGCCTTGTAGCTAATTTTGTTCTTTCTTTAATGCCACAAGTTCCCATTTCTTTGAATGGATTAATGCGAAGTTTGTTTAAAATTGTCCAATCTGTCAGGGTGAAGTCGGTGGAGGAGCAGTCGGTGGAGGAGGCAGCCCATAGACTTACACATAAAAAACCTGAAAATACACCAAATTTGACTTTGTACCTGAAAAAGTATTAACAGTAAGGAAATAATTCTTTTGTTCATAGATTGTTGATACTAAAGATGCACATATGCAAAGAAACACCATGCATTTAGCAGAGTGCGTAAAATATACAGGGTGAAAAAAAACCGTTTGTGAACATAATTTCTAAACTCTAGTGGTCACATCGGTAAAACATTTGTCTATAATCTTGTATTATACAATGTTTGAGACTGGTTATTTTGCATGGTCATGTTTAGCAAACACAGAACTATGTGAATGCTAGATATTATATACAGGGTGGTTCCAAATGTATAGGGTGGATGTAATTCATGACATTTTTTATGTATTTAAATTCATTTTACAGCATGTGTTCAGTCACAATAAATGCTTTATTTTGTACCTGTAGACAATATTTAGGAAGTGTGAATATGTGTTTAATGCATGTAGGACAAATTATGACTTTATACATCAGTGTATATTCAGAATGTTTTCTGGGTATATATGTACAGGACCCTATTTAAATGTGAGAAATACAGAAGGACTGCCTTCCATTTTATCACCCTAAATGTCTCTGATTTTATCAAGGAATGCTGGTTTTAGAAGAGGCTTACAATATTACTTTCGGGCTACACTATTTTATAATATTTTATTGGTTCAACTTCCATAAGCATTAAGACACTTGAGCACCAAAAGTTTTGCTCTACGGGTATTTATTTGCTGATCACCCGTATATCAAACAGTTACACAAGAGTATGGTGGTGTAATATGTTTAGAAAGCAACTTGCTTCCATTACCATAGGCCCAGGAAAGATTTCCTTTTTTTTTTTTTCTGAAAAGTAGTATGACATTATTTTCCCGATATTTTACAACTTAAAAATAAGAATAAATTTTGACCACCCTGTATAATTTACACAGGGTAATGTGAACTCTTTCTTCCTGGCTTGTTTGACGGGCCTAAGTAATACCTTACTGAAATCCATGATTTATTGTTTGATCTAAAATCATCAAAAAGGAAACCACACAGTTCCCCATGACAAGAAAAATATAACTTTTGGTGTTTCACCGGTATATTCTGACAACCCTGTATACACAATGTGTATTAGCTTTTTGGCAACATTGTAATATAAGCTGTCCAAAATGAGACTTTTATGGTCTAGAATGTACTGATTAAATGTAATACTCTGTTGAATGAAAAAAAAGGCCACAATATTTGTTATTTTCTACCATGTAATAGTTTTTAGGACCCAACTTATGAACTGCGACAATATTTATATTATTTTTATCATTTTGATTTAATCTATATCATGTTTTTGTTTATTTTTTTTTTTTTGTTTGTTTTGTGATGACAATTAAATGTTAAATACAAATGTAAATCTTTAATAAACCATTATCATGAGGTTGTAATGCCAGAATTTGAATGAAAAAGAAAAATGCCCCCTTTGGAGACGACCTGGTGAAGGTTTGCGGGCATATGTTGTTCAAAATGGTTGCCGACGGCCATTTTGAAAATATATGCCAAAAAAAAAGAAAAATTTTGCTAAATTTTGAAATTCAAAACCCTTCTATTGGGATGGAAAATGTCAGAATGATTGCAACTGACACCTCATTTACCCCGTTGTAATGATCTGGTGGCAGAATTATAAAATGTTATGTTTCTAAAATGGCTGATAGCGGCATTTTGAAAATTAACGGTCATACTTAGAGTTTGTAAATATTAAGAATTTTAAAAGACATTCCACGAGTTGGAACGGGGAATAGTGAAAATGAAGCGTATTTACCTTCGTAGCTGATATAAATGCCTGGATGTGACCCATTTATGTTTTTCGCCGGCAGCCATTTTAGACAAATATTACGGTCGTCATTCAGAGTTTACGCTGGTTTTAAATTTTCAAAACCATTTCGGTGCGTTGAAAATGTCAGAATTGATGAAATCGGAAACCTGCCTTACCTTTGCAGTTAATTCGGTACCAAATTTATGGCATTGTGTTTTTCATAATCTCTGATGGCACCATTTTGAAAATATATGGACTAATTAGAGTTTTTGAAGGTTTCAAATTTTAAAACAACTTCAGTGGATTGGAAAGCATCAGAATTTATTGAAAAAGAAACATTATTTGCTTTTTTAGCTGATATAATTCCTGGAATGTGACATTCTATGTTTTAAAATGGTCACACCAGGCAGGGCCATTTTGAAAAAAATGGCTGATACAAGAGTTTGCCAGGGTTTGGAATTTTCCACATTGCAGGGTTTCGAAGTGCCTATGCATATGTAACTCAAACCAACCTTAAAATCTCTGCGGCGCCAAGTGGATCGGGTCTGTGGGCAGCTCATGGGCCTACTATATTTTGTTTGGCAAGATCCCTCTGTGACAGCACCATTGGCTACCCAGCCATCCTGAAATCAGGGTTAGCACTAAGTTTTGAAACAAGGGGGCAGTGGACCCTAACAACCTGGAATTGCAAATCGAGGGATCCAAATCGCCCAAATTCTGGGGGGTCCACATTTTTTATGTTAAAATTGCAAGGGTCATTCTTCAGTAATAGTGCAAGCACTAACATGCAATTACTATAAGCAGTCCAATCTGCCATGTTTGGCCCCCGACCTCAATTTTTTTTACTATAATAATGCCATGATAAAATAATGTTTTTTGCTTGTAGTTAAAAATGTCAGTTGGAACCAGAGTTACAAAAAAGGGTATACATGTAATGTAAAGCATTCAGTCAATTTATTGTCAATTTGGGCATTTATAAAGTTGATAACATTTTAAAGGTAATTTTATGTAAAATGACAATTATTTTTCTTTAATTAAAAGTGCCAAACAAGACCAAAGAAAACTTACACTGGTCTTTCTGCGCTTTTTTAAATTAGAAAAAAAACTAATTTGTCCACTAAAATATATGTAATAAATCAAACATGTAACTTGTTTCTCCAGCTCCCCCTCCCTCCCTACATTAAATAAAAACTTCAAAATTTATAAACCCCCTCCCACCACACCAGTTCTAACCACCAGATGCTTTCTAAAATACACCCCTCGTATCAGCAGTGGGAGAGTCCAAGGGGTGAAGCAACAGCCCTGGGAGGTGAAACTCAGGTTCAAGTGGGTTTTATGCTTTTGTTAGTTACCATTGTTAGTTTCTGGAGAGGCTCCACGTTATTGATTACAAGGCTAAGGTAGGCTACTTTTAAACTCTTTGGTGCTAAATTTCATCATGGAGGGACTGATTTCATGGATCTTTACGTTTAAAAAAATAATCCTATGCAAATAAACATGATTTCAGATAAGAATGTGGGATGAAATTAAATGCACAAAGTATGTTTTATATTTAAAAACAAATTGGATGATTTGGAATTAAGATTTGAATGGAAATTTGATGGAATTTCTCAAGCGGAAAATCACTTCAAGGGTTAATGATGACAATAATATTGAGTAATGGTTGGCAGTGGTTCGCCGACTGGACGGCCAAGAAAGAAACTTATATTTTGAAGTAATATTTAATAGGCCTAATATATGTTGCAATGTCGATTAATAATCATGTTATGCTTTATACACTTGTTGAAATGACCGTGAGGAGGGATAATTGATATACCTGCATTTCTGTTACAACTTTTAAAAAAAAACGCCCAACCGGGTTCTGGCTGAAAGTCGGCCTTCGCAAAGGTTTAAAAATATTCGCATAGGGGACGGGCTGAAAAATGGGGGTGATTATCACTTTATTTGTGAAGTTTGCCGATGTCAATGAAAAGGCATTTTCAAAAATCAATCCGTATGAGGACCGCTTCCGATAATGAGGTTGATTCAGAAAACACCTAACTCATTTTCTGGGACTCCCATGTGCCGAGTACAAACGTTCATTGAACTATAATCTGTAGTTTGGAAGCTATTTTTTTTCACATATTTTCCCCGATTATTATTCTTTTAGTCTTAAAATTTTTCTGTGGCTGTGAAATTTTTTGGCGGACCGGCGGTCCCGCGGATTTTACGTGATATACAGTAGTAGGTATTTATACTATTAATGAAATATAATCTGACCTCGCCGGGAGGACAATAGTGCCGGGGATTTCCCCAAGAATTGTCATCGTGTTTACGAACTATATGCGAAATAAATGAAAAACAGTAACGTAAATTTTCGGTATTTTATGCAACGCGAAAGTGGCAATTCATCATGGAATGTTTATCATTTGGCTGATGTACTTGGAAAATGTTCAAATACTTGAAAGTCGGGAGTGATTTTATTTCGGGGATTTTTTTGGCGCGCCACTGGCCGCGTTAGCTCAATGAAATCTAATTTTAATGCGTCCGAAACGGCAAAAAGATCGTCCTGGACGCCAAAACGCAACTTAGAGTGCGAACCCGGCTGAAATCTGCTATAAATCATTTCTCTCGCTATATTATTTTGCAACTCACCTCTGTGATGCAACCTTGGCCTAACCCATCCATGCTGAAATCCTGCCTATAATCTTTTCTCTCCTATTTTTGTTTTGGCAAACTCCCTCTGTGACAACCATTCTTCCTACCCAGCCCATACTGAAATCTGGCTATATCTTTTCTCACTCTATTTATTGCAACTCACCTCTGTATGCACCTTGGCTACCCAGCCCTACTGAATCGCTATAATCTTTTCTCTCACTACTATGTTTTGCAAGCTCACCTCTGTGACAACCTTTGGCTAATCCAGCCATACTGAATCTGCTTATATCTTTTCTCTCACTATATTTTGTTTTGCAACCTCAGCCTCTGTGACAGCACCCTTGGCTAACCGCCTACTGAAGTCTGCCTATATCTTTTCTCTCACTATATTGTGATTTGCGCAACTCAAACGTCACCTCTGTGGACAGCACCCTTTGGCACCCAGCCATACTGAAGTCTGCTTATAGCTTTTTCTTCTCACTAATATTTTGATTTGTCAAACTCACCTCTGTGACAGCAACCCTTTAACCCAGCCTACTGAAATCTGTTAGTAGAATCTTTTCTCGGTTCAGCTATATTTTGATTTGCAAACTCACCTCTGTGACGCACCCTTGGCCAACACCAGCGCCATACTGAAGTCTGCTATATCTTTTCTCTCACTATATTTTGCAAACTCACCTCTGCGACAGCCCCTTGGCTAACCCATCCATACTGAATCTGTTACATCTTTCTCTCACTATCTTTTGATTTCGCAAACTCACCATCTGTTACAGCACCCTTGGCTAACCCAGCCATACTGAAGTCTGCTATATCTTTTCTCTCACTATATTCGTTTTGCAATCTCCCCTCTGTTTTAAGAGCACCTTTTGCTAAACCCAGCCAATACTACTGAATCTGCTATCATCTTTCTTTCTCTCACTATATACGTTTTTGCAAATCGCACATCTGTTTACAGCAACCCTTGGCTAACCCAGCCCACTGAAATCTGCTATAATCTTTTCTCTCACTAAATTTTGTTTGGCACTCTCCCGCTGGAATAGCACCCTCACTAAACCCAGCCATACTGAAATCTGCTATATCTTTTCTCTCACTATCATTATGTATTTTCAATCTCACCTCTGTGACCAGCCACTCTTGGCTAACTCCAGCATACTACACTTTGCTGCGATATCTTTTTCTCTCTCTCATATATTTTGATTTGCAAACTCACACCCTCTGTGACAGCACCCTTGGCTAACCGCCCAGCCATACTGAATCTCGTTGAATCTTTTCTCTCAACATATTTTGATTTGCAAACTCCCTCTGTGACAGCAACCTTTGGTAACCCCGCCATACTGAAATCGCTATAAATCAATCTTTTTCTCTTTTCTCTCACTATATTTTGTTTTGCAAACTCAAATCACCGCTGTGACAGCAACCCTGGCTACCGCCATACTGAACTGCATATCTGTTTCTCTCACTTATTTTGTTTTGCAAACTCACTCTCTGTGACGCACCCTTGGCTAACCCAGCCATAACTGAAATCTGTTATATCTTTTCTCTCACTATATTTTGATTTGCAAACTCCCCTTTGACCTCACCTTTGGCTAACCCAGCCATACTGAGTCTGCTATATCTTTTCTCTTACTATATTTGTGATTTGCAAACTCACCTCTGTGACAGCACCTTGGCTAACCCAGCCATACTGAAATTCTGTTTTATAAAATCTTTTCTCTCACTATTTTTTGATTTGCACACTCACCTCTTGTGACAGCACCCTTGGCTAACCAGCCATACTGAAGTCTGCTATTATTTTCCTTTTTCTCTCACTATATTTTGTTTTTCCAATCTCACCTCTGTTACAAAAATGTACAGACCTTTGGCTAACCCAGCCATACTGAACATCTGCATATAATCTTTTCTCTCACTTATTCTTTTGCAATCTCACCTCTGTTACAGCACTTTGGCACCCAGCCATACTGCAAGCTCTTAATCTTTTCTCTCACTATATTTTGTTTTGCAATCTCACCTCTGTGACAGCACCTTTGGCTAACCCAGCCATACTGAAATCTGCTATATCTTTTCTCTCACTAATATTTGGTTTTGCAAACTCACCTCTGTTACAGCAACCCTTGGCTAACCCAGCCATACTGAAATCTGCTATATCTTTTCTCTCACGTATTTTGGTTTTGCAAACTCAGCCCTGTGACAAGCACCCTTGGCTAACCCAGCCATACTGAAATCTGCTATATCTTTTCTCTCACTATATTTTGATTTGCGATCTCACCTCTGTGACAGCACCTTTGGCTAACCCAGCCATACTGAAATCTGCTATATCTTTTCTCTCACTAGAATTTTGGTTTTGCAAACTCACCTCTGTGACAGCACCCGTTGGCTACCCAGCCATACCTGAAATCTGCTATAATCTTTTCTCCTCTGTCTCTCACATATTTAGTTGCAAACTCACGCTCTGTGACAGCACCTTTGGCTAACCCAGCCATACTGAATCTCTTAATCTTTTCTCTCACTATATTTGGTTTTTGCAAGACTCAACCTCCCCTGGGGGGGGGTTGGAAACAACATCACCTTTGGCTAACCCAGCCATACCGAAAGCTTCTATATCTTTTCTCTCCTATAATTTTGTTTTTTGCAGAACTCACCTCTGTTGACAGCACCCTGGCTAAACCCAGGCCATACTGAAGTCTGTAGCATCTGCCCAATCTTAACCTTAGGCTTTGTAGGCAGGCCCTGCTGGGTTTGTGACACTATTCCAACATCAAATGGTAAGCAAGGGAAAGAGAAATAAAACTTATTAGTTTTCATTTGTTGTTTTGCTCTTTTAAAAACATATTAAAAACCAACATTTTTATTTTTTTTTACTCATGCATGCCTAATGATGTATGATTTCGTCTCGATTGATTGTCTTTTTGCACAGTCCTTACCAAAAATCTGATCACTCCTATAAAATGTTAAACCCATACATCATGCGATACCGTCTTTGTTTTCGTCTGGTAATAATATAGTCTTTCATTCACAATATACAATACACTATGTGGATTGTTAAGCTTCAAGTTATAAGCTGTTGTAATTGTGAAGTAGTAGGTATTAGTAGTGAGAACTTTTTTAAACAGCGTTAAACAATCACATGTTCAATACAGAATATTTTTCTTCCACATTCGTGGTAAATATAAAAATAATAAATCTAATTAAGAATGAAACCAAATAAAATATCAAACTTAAAAGCAAGGAATTACTAAAACAAACCTCCTTAAGTTTGTTTTTGTAAATGTTTAAACTAACCAGAATTTTTAAAACACTTTCCCCTCAAGGTTGTGTCCAGATAACAGGCACCTCTATATGCTAAGCTACGCTTTTTGTAGTCGGTATGGTGGTTTGAGGAATGAAAGATGTTATTAGGACTTGCCTAAATCATACTTTTTATTAATAAAAATGTTACTGAAAGAAGATTGGCGGTGCAAATTGTTCAAAATTTTAAAAATAAATCCAAATTAGAGCTATTACTGACTGGAGCTTTCATCACTGACAGGTTTCCAGGCTAAGTTGATCAAGAACTAAGGAGCTTGAAGCATCCCAAGGAGCTCCACAAATAATGCTAGCAGCTCTGTTTTGGATAATTTGTAACTTATTTGCTAAGCTTATGAGGGCGGGGGGCGGCTGGGGGGGGGACAAAAAATGGTGTCGCACGTCGAGAGGCGAAGGTCAACACTATAAGCTATGGCCAGGTCGAATCAAGGGCTCGTGCTGGGTTCTTCTCACAAGTGAAAGAACTATAATCTAGGGAGGGTCTGCCACATGGGGTTAAACCATGTTCAAAATAATCTGTGGGGATAGAAGTAAATGTACATTTCTTTAACATATACAGACCTTTTAGAGATTTTTTTAACGCACAGATCTATTTGATGATTCCAATGACAACGTATATCAATATTACCCTAATGTTACATTCATCAACGTTCTTAATATTCACACCATTGATTGTAAACATAAACACTATCTATAGATTCTTTGACAGAATATAACCGATGTCTAAACCTATAAGATAAATTCAGATTTGTCTAAGGTTTAGGACGAATTTGTTACTTTGCCGCCAGTTTATGAGTATTTCAAGATCCTTCATTTAAACAGTTAATTATATCATTTGGGGGGGTGGTGGTGGATGGGTAGTGGAGGACAGGAAGGGGAGTAAATTATGGTATCATCAGCATACATATGAACTTTACAGTGTGAACATATTTAGGCAAGTCATTAAATAAATTAAAAAGGCAAGTGTTCCGTCAATTGACCCTTGAGGCATACACAAGTAATGTTAGAACAGGGGGAAGTGTCGGGAAGGTATAGCGAGGAGTATCATCTATGGAAGTGCATTGAGTACGAACAGAGGATAACTTTCAAACATCTAATCTGAGCTTACTTAATCCATAAGTTTAAGTTTATTCAAGAAATATTGTGTAATGTTTACGTTGTCAAATGTTTTTTTTTAAATCAGCATGGGGGGGCAAGACCAATTAAATGGGGTAACGGCGAAAGTTACTAATTGCTGCGGTTATACCCATCGTTGCAGGGGTGTATGTGGGGTAGGCTTATCGTAGGAGCTGTGACATGTTGGTATTGAGGGTATAAATTGTCAGGGGAGACGCCGATTGGGTTAATGTTAATTAGATCATTATCATTTAACTTTACCAAGTTTGACTCAATGGACCCATAGCTACTATGGTGCTCAGCCACGCACTTAGCTATATAGTAAAACAGATACCCAACAGGCAACTAGTCAAAAAATCCCAAATAAAATTGTCCCAAGGATTCCAATTTAGTTTGAATGTAAAGATTTGTCTCATCATAAGGATTTAAAAAAAAATAAGTTTTATTATTGTAAGGTTTCATCAGATCCTGAATCTATTCTGTTGCAAGTTTCATTATAACCTATTCTGTTGTAAACATGGAAAATACTTTGGAACATTTCAGGAATAGCTGTTCCTCATCATCATTTCATCAGCCCGATATATCATGTTTTTTCGTTATTTTTTTTCACAACGCTCATCAAAATTGTGTCAGAAGTATTGGCCCTCATTGTTGGCGGTTCCTGACGCATCCCCCACTTCCAGATTTCACTTCACAATGGCTCCTTAATCCAGCGTTATATTTGTTCTGTTTGTGCCTATGACCTTCTAACCGTCCCAGCCTTTACAGTGATTGTGTGTCCCACAGGAGAAAATCTCAACCCCGAGCTTGGGTATCCACCCAATCTCATAAGGTGCTGACGAAAGGAACTTGGGGAGTATCTACGGAGGTATCCGTGGACCCCCCCCGGACTCTACAACCAACCAACTTTTTAGCTTCGTTTTTAAAAAAAATGGTCCTATAACATTTTGAGATGTACAAAATTAAATTTCCCGGCACTCTTGCGATATTCAGATGGCGTTCAAAAAATGGCTGCCAATTAGGCAAAATTAAAGCAAAATCGGGTATTTCAATCAAAAGTAATAAACATAAATGTAACTGTTCGAATAAGCGTACCGGTCATTGGCATTAATCTGTATTTGAAGTTGTTACCATATCAAAAATAATCCAAGATGGCTCAACAAATGGCCGCCAAAATAGGCAAAAAATTAAGAAAATCAGTATTAACATGCAAAAACGCAATAAATTTCATAAAATTAATGATTTAGATATAGACCACCTTGTTATTGGCATTTAAATCTAGTATTTGAAGTTTTTGCATGTCAAAAACCAAGATGGCACCCAAATGGCCGCCAAAATAGGCAAAATTAAGAAAATTAATTGGGTTTTAAAAATATCAAAAAATTGTAACAATTGTGGTAAAATAATATTTAGAAACAGTTGCCTGGTCATTGTCATTAAAATTTAGATGGATTTTTTTGCCAATTTAAAAAATCCAAGACGGCGCACCAATGCCGCCAGAATAGGCAAAAAGTTAAGAAACTGGTATTTAACACAAACAAGTAATAAAGTCAATAATAATGTTAAGATAATAGCTACCTGGTTATTGGCATTTAAATCTAGAATTTGATGTTTTTGCATTTCCTAAAATCAAGATGGTCCCAAATGGCCGCCAAAATATGCAACAAATTAAAGAAAATTGGGTATTTTTATATCAAAAAATGTAACAAATTGGTAAAATACATATTTAAAACAGTTGCAGCATTGTCATTTAAATTCTAGTATGTGGATTTTTTTGCCATATGTAAAAATCCAAGAAATAGTATTTAATATCAAAACATGTAATAAATTGGTAAAATTAACATTAAAGACTGTCTGTTTGGTCATTGGCATTTAATTCTAGTATTTATTTGCCATATCTGAAAATCTGAAGTTCACAACACCCAAAAGGCTTGCAAAGATGAAAGGTATGATCTCAAGTGTACCCTACTCTACTCCGTACCTCCCGCAACCTATTTCTGTTCTGCACCAGAATGCCACTGATGGAAAGCTCAGGCGGTGGATCAAAGCCCATGAAGGTATCCTGGTATTCTGGTGAATCCTTAAAAGCCTAGCTAACCACACCCTAAGCTAAGTACTAATAATTTGCAACAAAGAAAAAAAAAAGGCTTCTTAACAACCCGCTAACTGGTTGTCTCAGTGTTACCCTTTGACCTGCAAGGAGGGCCACAATAGCCATCTGCCCAACCTTGGCCCATACTCTTCGGGTACATACAACGTTTGGAACATTGTGGGAGTTCGAGCAACCGTCATCATCCAGAATGTCATACAAGAAGCCCCTATAGAGCACCAAAAATTGGATTGGGAATGGTATCATGAAAACATGGGAAATAGTCATCCAATCTTGACATTTTGCGCAATCAATTCGGATGCATTGTTATCCAGCGGCTTAAGGTGCCATTACAACAGGTCTAAATGGCTTCTTCTGACTTTTGAAAACTGCTGGACTGTCTCGATTATTCCACACTTTTAAGTTCGATTTAAGATCCCTATATCCCATCACCCATACACTGACTTCTCAAAGCTTCCCCTGACCGTTGATCACGACTTGGAGAAAAAACTGGGTTTGAGGGAAATAGATAAGGTTTTTGGATTTCTCGTCTAAAAAACCACCCGGGGCATATGTAAACCTTGTCTTCGTAAAACAGTGGGCCTCTTAATAGATGGCTTGGAACCTCTGAACACCTGGGACCACTGGCCCCGTCACAAAAAAGCCTTCATCTTGGCCAGGTCCAAGGTACTGAGCTCCGACAAGGGCTTACGATCCTCTGAGGAAGGTGTTTGAGCAGTAGGAGAGGGACCCATGTGGAAACAACCACAAACCCGGATGCCTCTCCGCAACCATTCCTTTAATGGGGCAAGAGAGGGCACACTCAAAGAAACTGTCATAATACCATCTCTGAAGCGCATGGTGGACAGCGGCAATGACAGTTTCTAAACACCTGGCGGTCTTGAAAGAGACCCTGGCGTCTTTAGAAAGAGACCCTCAACTTGTTATAACGGCCTAGGTGTTGTCAGCAACCACAGGCCGATGCAGACTGTCCATGTCGAGGAACTGCTGCTGCCATCTTTGGTCTCATAGGCGCCACAAGCAGCACCATATAAGTTTGGACTGGGACACCGTTTTCAAGTACCCTCGGGATCTAGCCCACTGGCTGAAATACGTAACCTATATGTTTTGACCAATCCGGTCATTGCGCATACCGTCCTACTGCCTTTTCGTCCACCTCCCATGTAAGTATGTGGAAGTTATAGTGTTCCAAACGAGAACGCGCACTGATCCACATGTGATGAAGACAGCCCTGGACATTAGGGCCATATAAGTATGAGGAACTACGAACAATTGTCCAAAAAAATGAGGTGCTGCCCTGCAGTTAATGCCCCGTTTTGCCCATAGCAGCAGGGAGCATATCCCAACAGCCTCCGTATCCTTGTTCCGCCCTCGTTTAGGTAGGATATAACTGTTTTGTTTTCAAGCGGACTAAGGGTTCGGCTGTGAATATGGTGTCTTAGTCCACGACGTGTCCAGATATCACTGTACCAAATTTCAGCATGTTGATGTTCTGGATGGCCTGGTTGTTTCACCTGCCTGACATTGTCAGTCCTGAAATTAATGCCCCAATCCGAGCTGGACGCCATCTGTTGTTCAAGTCAGGCGGGTGCCCTGAATGGGACGCATTATGCCAAAGTAAGTTTGGCGGATCATCCCCATTTGAGGTCTTAAATAACTTCGGGAAAACCAAGATTTGGAGAGTAAAATGATGAACCAATGGGCAGTATAGACTGAGAGTAACTTGAATTCGCCTCAATGTAGCGAAGCCTACACAAGGGAACCATGCCGATCATCAGGCTAGCCACAGTCTCCAAAACTAATCACAACTGTGACGGTGCTGGATTTTGGCTATTGACAATCTCTGCACACTGTGTCAATCCTGGACAACCGGTACTTATGGTTTACCATCCCGTACTGCAATCAGTGACACCTCCCAGAAACCTTAGGGGTGCTGGGAAGTGTCCAAATGGGATTTGGCATAGTTGTAACAAATCTGGAAGGCTCCCCCAAACGGCAAACTTTCCTGACTTCCGTCTGAGGATGCTCAGTACTGTTAAATCAGTGTTTCTTTTAACCAATTTAAACCACGATTTGGAATGAAATGCGTACAATTTGTGCAATTTACCTTACCTTTTGGGCAACCATTTGTGGATTTTTTGTAGATATTCAAAAAATCAATACTGAAAAATAAATGCAAGAGCCGTCAACTAATCTAATGTCACCAATTTATTGTTTAAATTAAATACCTCATTTTCTTAATTTGCCTTTTTGGTGGCCATTTGGGTGCCATCTTTGGATTTTTTTATGGTAAAACAATTAAAATACTAGAAATTAATGCCAATGACCAGCAACATATTTAAATATAATTTGTGACCATTTTTTTTTACATGTTTGATATTAAATCCCAATTTTCTTTAAGTTTGCCTATTTTGGCGGCCATTTTGGCGCCATTATTGCCAGCCCCATCTTGGATTTTTAGACATGGCTAAAACTTTAAATACTAGAATTTTAAATGCAATGACCAGGCAGCTATATTTCAACATTAATTTTATGACTTAATTACTTGTTTTTTGATAATTAAATACCCGATTTCTTTTCTTTCCTTTCAATTTTGGCCTATTTGGCGCATTGTGGGCGCCATCTTGATTTGACATGGCAAAAACTTCAATACTAGAATGAATGACATACCAGGTTGCTACAGCTTAACATTAATTTTATGAATTTATATTGTTTTGATATTAAAATACCCTGATTCTCTTAACTTTTGCTGCCTATTTTGGCGGCCATTTTTGGATCCATCGTTGGATGTTTAGATATGGCAAAACTTCAAATACTAGAATTTAAATTCCATTACCAGCATCTATATTCTAAACATTTAAGTTTGTGACGGGAGTCATGTTTTGATATTAAATCCCGATTTTCTTTTAATTTGCCTCAATTTGGCGGAGCCATTTTGGACGCCATCTTAATTATCGCGAGAGTGCCGGGACTTTATTTTGTTAACCACATCTCAAAAGTGTTTTATAGGACCATAACAAAGCTCTAAAACGGTTGGTTTTGGTAGAGCCTGGGGGGTGGTCCCGAACCCCCGTAGATACCGACTAAACAGCTGCTCCTAAATGTCACAATAAGTTTACCATCATATTACTCCATGGATCTATAATCATGAACCTTGCTACTAAAAAATAGAGTTTTTGGTATACCTCTGAAGTAAAGAAATATGGGTGAAATTTTAAATGAACATTTGATCATTGTACCTCGACCAAATTTTCAATTACAAAAGTGTGTTGGGTATGCATGGACACCTAGATTCACTTATCCAAAAGAAAAAAAAAAGTTTGTCTCAGATACCTCGTGCCATTTGTTAAAATTGGTCTTGGGGGGAGGAGGGGGGGGGGGGGGTGGTGGTTGTGTGGGGGGGGTTGTTATTTTTGTTTTGTTTTTTTTATTTGGGGGTGGAAGAGACCAACCTACCGCATAATTTTTTCTTTTAGGTTTTTATTTTACTCCCTTGAATTTTATTTTTTTTTAATTTCAGAACAAATGAAATTTCTGGCTGCGAAGCAGCCCAAACATTGAAAGTGGGGGTCAAAATGCATTTCGCTATGGCGATTTTTTCACATTTCTTCTGAGACCAAACTGGTTTTTTTTTGGCCTTACCATACATTACGATTGAGATTTCTAGTAGACAAAGGACACAACTTAATACACTCTACCTGTCTTTCCACAGTGAATCTGCTACTTCATGTCACCATCCTTCTTTTTGCCTCTACTTCCAATTTGAACAGTTCTTTGAGTTTTTCTACTGCGGTTTCCGATCCTGCCACCATTGCTTGGGGTGGTTGGAGGTAGCCGGCAATGACATCTTGTATGTCAGTTAATTGTCATCAGGGTTAAAGCCCTTGTGCTTAGACCCTAGGATATCAAATGTAAAAACTTCTTATTAAACATGTACATGTACCATTATTTTTTTGTATTAGAGTAAGTTTTGAATAAGTGTTTCCTTTTGAATTTCTTAATTTTAGCTAAAATGCTTAAATTTCGCACATAAGTGACATAGCACACAAGTACAAGCCCAAATCCTTATGAACAAGCATTCTTATCTGACGTTCTGGGGATCCGAGTCCTATTTTGATCCTACTTGTATTTTGTATGAAATCATATAGCAACTCTTATCATGATTTTTGAGATGGAATAGTTAAAAATAAAAAAGGCTGTTTTTTTTTGATTTCTTATGCAAGAATGCAAGGTTTGACAAATGGAAACTCTTTGCATTATATAGGGTTGTGTTTAAAAGTTAACGGGGATGTGAATTAGTGCAACTAATAATCTTAACGAGTAGTGAGAAAATCCTAAACAAACGCGTAAATTTTGGGCAAAAATGGGCCCAAAACGGGCTGAAAATAAATAAAGTGCAAAAATTTTGAGTAGTCCTTTCCTGAAATTCAGGAAATGTCCTAAAATATACATCCTGAAAAGTTAAAGGAACCTTTTCAGGAGGAAATTTCTGAGATAAGGCATGAAAAATTAAATTATAGAGGTAAGACGGAAAAACCTTGGTAGGACATTTTGTTCTTGTCTTGTTTTTCCACATCGACCTCATGTTAAATGTCTTGGTAATTACTCTTAGTAACTCAATTTTGCCTTTGTTTTTATATGCCTCAACTCACATCCGGCCACTTCAACCTAGCACGGTCTTACAAAATACTCAGGACCTTGAGATTCCCCACACTGTAGACTAGCATATTTCAGTGTAAAAAGACTTTTATTTACAAATATTCAAAAAAACACATGTTTGTTAAATCATCTAACTGAAGCCTGATTTCCTTTCGAATGTTGACTGAAACATATGCATTTCCCTTCGTGAGAAGTGGAATGCCCCAAAATACCGATTTTAGCACCCCTAAAAAAGATGAAATGGTCTCGACTAATTGACCCATGTCCACAACCCTGTCGACCATAGCTCTTTCTCCTTAATAATTCCGTTTGCTCAGCCACACGGACGCGCTTTCAATATCATGCTGTGGGCGGGCCCTGGCAGTGGGAAGTCACATTGGAATGAAATCAGGCTGTCAGTTAGATGATTTATGAAACGTAATGTTGGTTTTGAATAAATCATTACACTGAACTGATTCCTTTACACCAAGTTTGACTGAAACAATATGCATTACCCCGTTGAATGAATATTTCCAATCAACACCAGACTAGCACCTTGCAGTCGGAGGTGGAGCATGAAATTTCAGAGCAGTCAACATAATGCAGCCAAAGGCGAGACCTGCACTAAACATAAAGAAAATATGTTAAGGGCCTAAAGGCAATAACATAAAATCGGGGACATAGATGCTCACCTGACACACGGAATACTCCGGGGCGAACGTCATAGTCAGTAACCGGTTGGGAGACTTTATGAAGTGCAGTAGAAATTAGTGTTGTTTCGGCAGGAGTGCCCTCGCAACGTTCTCTTGGGGAGTTTGTACGTTTCTGTGGTACACCGACGAAAACGTTGGGGGAGCCCTCGCAGATTTTCAGCAATTTCTGATTCCGCGTTGATAGGCCCATTACAATGTGATATTACGAACAGAATGGGCTCTCGCTTGGGAAGCTCCTATCACCGCGTTGGAATCATTAATTATACAAGTACAAGCGCTAATCCATCGAGCAATTGTCGCTTTTGATCGCGGACAACCGTAGGTGAAAGCGTGTGTAGAAATCAACAGGTCGTTCGAGCCCCTGAGGAACTAGTTTTACTTTTATGTACTCAAGGGCCGGAACGGTACCCCACGGCGATTCTTCCCGCACCGAAGAGTGACATGCAATTTCGGGTAAGATAATTGTTGAGTGTCGGAATGAAGATGACTCGTTCTTTGCCAGAAAATCCGCCTGAAGACAATTTGACCCTGTCCCCAGAGAATTCTGACGCTGACTTAGAGATATTCTTGATCTCCAAGCATCGCTCCCCAGAGGCGAGAGCGACCAGGAAGACCGTCTAATTGGTGACTTTTTTAGTGATGCCTCAGCCTTGGTTCTAACGGGGGCTTCACTAAATAGTCTAAAACAGTATTAAGGTCCCAGGGTGGGACCTTCTTCCTGGCCGGAGGTCGTGGATTAAACACTCCCCTCTAGCAGGAGACGGATCGAGCCATCGTCATTAATGGTAAATCCGTCATCGAAACCTCTAAGGATCGCTAAGATAGCGGACTTGGAGTTTTTCTAACAGTCGAAGTTTCAAGTCCGCTATCAAAGCGGTGACAAAGTCAGCGATCTCGGCTACAGATGCCCAAGTTGGAGACACCTCTCGTCGCTCACACCATCGGAAGTAGGGTTTTTCCCAAGAGCTAGATTAAGCCGTCCATGGGGACACCTTCTTCCAGCTGATAATGAGCGAGGCAGCCCTCTGCGAAAAGCCAGAAACTCGGCATCGCTGCCGGATAATGGGCCACCGAAGTCAACGCAGGGCTCCTCAACAGACTGGCCGCGCCCAGCCTTCCGGAAGGGATCCTAGGTCCGGACGGTCATGTAGACGCAGGCGGCGGAGCCGCCAAGTGAGCGATCCACCATGGACGAAACCAAAGGTGTTTTCGGCCAAAAGGAGCGATGAAGGATGACAAAAAAACTGCACGCCTCCCGCCCGATTTTCAAAACTACAGTGATGTAGAAACGGAATCGTTGGAAGGCAAGCCGTGAACCCAGTCCAGTCTATCGCCAGAGCGTCTACTGCGTCCGCACCCCGGGTTGTGAGTCCGGGTGCAGTACAGGGGGCTGGTGACTCAGGTTCGAGGCGTAACAGGTCGATCTGAGGAACATAACCTCTCGAAGATCTCCCCCACGACATCTGTTTCAGTATCCATTCCGAGGCCGGCATCCTGCCACAGACAGATCGTCGGCAAGAAAGTTGACGGCCCCCGGATTGTGTACCGCGGACATCGCGATGGCCCGGTCTCGACACCCACCCTACACAGATTTCCCGCTAGACCAGATCACATGACCGCAATGGCAGCAAAAAAGGATCCAAAACAAGAGCTCTCCGACGGCGTAAAAGGCCTCCCGTTATTCTGTCCGAATGAGCCTATAATCCAGTATATAATCCAGTATAATAATCCAGATAGAATATGGTATAGTATGTAGGAGTATTCCGTATGAGACAACAACTAGTTCCATTATAAAAGTCTTCAGATTAATTTTGGCTGTATAATGACGAGCTGCGGTAACAACGCGTCCCCCGTTCCGACAGGCGGCCAAAAAAACGGAATTGAGGAAGATCATGGGTGACAGGGTGTGACCTGGGTTCACTGTCGAGACCATTCACGTTTAGGGGTGTCCTAAAATATAGGTATTGGGGTTTGAGGGTTTCCCACTTCTCAGAATGGAAATGCATATGTTTCAGTCAACATTGGTGAAAGAAATCAGTTCAGTTAAATGATTTACACACTTTTTTTAATTTTATACCATTTTAACTTGATTTATAAATAACAGATTTAATCCTTTTTAATCGAATGGTTCAAGAATTTGGTATGTCCAAACATAATTACAATACCAACTTTACATGATTTATAAACTAAGATACTTAATATTTAAAGTCCTCTCTATTGTCCTGTGTTGCAAGAAGCGTGCAGTTCAAAAGATGATATGTCTCCACAGCGAGACGCCAAAATGACAGTATGCAAAGTCTCACTAATCACCTCAGTTAATATTCCATTGGATCTTCTCAGTCCTGAGATAACTTTGTCCACATTTCAAGACGCAAGGTTAAATAAGTCCCTCGACGACATAATATTCCCAGTATTATATGATCACTACGATTTCTATCTGTCCACATTTGGAATCTTATTTTTGATTCCCTCACTTTTGGCTTTGCATGACAGCAAATTTTACACAGCGACATTTCGCTCACTGGAATTATAAATCAGGCACTAGTACTATAAGTCTGCTACTCATTGCAGATTATAACTATATAGCTATAACTTCTAGCTACATATTACTAGTGGCGCTGGCAATCTAATCTTCTCCCCAGTCCCTATTCATATTATTTCAGAAATGTCCCAAGTCTTAAAATAATATTACCAAGCATACATAAACATAACCTTGCCACTAGCTGACCAATTGGATTTCCATAAATGTACATCATCTGCATTGCAATCTCCTTCAAAATTATAACTTCAATGGGAATTCTCAAATCATGCAATTGTTTTTTGATCTCAATGCAATAACAATTTGACTCATCAGTTTCTAAGTTTACATCTTGAGAATTCACATTTCCCTCTTGTGCAATCTAATCTAGTTCTAATAACAGGGTGTGGAGCTCAATCTAGCACTAGGGAACCCCTGCTCTCTTTTTATCATAAACAAAGTACTTTTCCGGTGAGAAATTCTTCTCAAATAAATTGGAGAAATTAATATTTTCAAATAAACAAAATTGAGGGTAATATAACAATAACGAAATGGTAAAAAGAAACAACCCTGTAAAGCTAACACCATGCTTTTAGCTAGCAAATGTTGAACAAGCAGCTACGAATAGAGTATTTTAACGAAATTTGGAGAATCTAAGTGGAGGCTCAGTGTTCAGCAGGGTTCCATCAGTGCCTGGCTGCACCCCCTGTATCGACCTTCAAATCTTGAGCATATCTCATCAAAATTACACTTAATTGGCAAGTCTCTGAGTTCAGGGTTTGCGTTAAAGGTCACATTTTGGTTTCAATGCTTCTTCTCTTTCTCTCCAATACTCATTTCCTATAATAAGAGAACACAATTGCCAAGTTCATTAAGGAGTTCAAGCGTGTGTAAATATCACATATTTGCCATGCAAATATAGTGGTTTACTGCCTCGAGGGCAGTGAAATCAGAGGGTCTGCAGCAGTGCGTCATTAAAACAAAAGCGTGATTCAAGGCGGTGGCATGTCCATGTGAATGTAGAAAGGACAGTGCAAAAATGTACATGCCAAAAACCTGTCTGAATGCGTTGATGTCACTGACCCGAGGAAGATAAATGGACTATGGTAATATATTTATTTATAATTTTTATATCAGCACTATTCCTTTTTGTATTTTATTTCTTACTCTATAGCCTGTGTCAGATCCATGTTATCAATGAGATCATCCACTGCTGACAGTTGAGCTTCTGTAAAATTTTAAAAAATCATTGTAAACAAGGTTATTGCAGTCTATTGTGCCATACAGAACAATACTGGGCCAGGTACTCAACAAAAACTTATAGCGTGTTGTTTTGTATAGTACTGGGTAGTACTTTTCCACAAGATCAAAGCACTTTGCATTCCACTAGGAAATCATCACAGAATCATTTTTGTTTCATCTAGGTGGCAGGGCTTATGATATTCGACTAAACGAAACGATACAGGCTCAGTGCACCCATTGGATTACACGCTTTATTCCGTTATCATACATTTTATAAAGCGTGCAATCCAATGGGTGCACTGAGCCTGTTTCGTTTCATTTCATCAGATATAATAAGCCAGGCGTCAGCCGGTTAGGCGATCAAACCTATCCATTAGAATGTGATATTCCCTTACAGCTCCCCATATTTTGTTTGGGTCGACGAGGCATTTGAGATTAAGTATCCTGCCCAGGAACACAAACATGTCGACCACAGTGGGGCTCTAACTCACAATATACAATATTCTTAAGATCATCAGTCCTGCGCTTTATCCGTTGCACCACACACTCTCACAAGCAGTCCAAAAAATCTGCTTGTGGGTTAGAGGTATTGTCAGTACCTTAAGGCATAGTTATGCACATTCCTGTTAGTGTACCTCATTACAGTTTACATTCTCATACACAGCAAGCATGCGGCAAAGAACCATCCTTGCATGATGAGGCTTATGATGTTTTAACCCTACAGGACATGATGGGTCAGCCATATCATACCTACATTATGAAAATTTCAAATTTGAGTAAAATTGAGAGTGCTTAACTGGCAAAATACCCTATACCTTATTGTGTATCAATAAGTAATGGTGTTTTTAGATGATAAAACATGGCTCAGATAGACAAATTAGATGGCATACCTGTTGGTTGGTGTTTTTGACTCTTTGTGAGTGATGCGAATGTGTATTGCCTTACATCCTCCATAAAGGGCAACTCTGTGTACATTAAGCTCTGAAAATAAAAGCAGGATCAACATTCAAACTCATTTTTGTAAAAGCTCTTTTGATGGCATTACAACCAATCTTACAATATGGTTCATATCAATTCCTTTGTTTTACATGCAAATATCCAGCACAAAGGTGCAATAATGTTGGCAATCAAAATCAGTTGCTAATTTTAGATGCACCCTCCTCCCACTGACTTTGAGCAAAGAAATTTGTCTCCCTAAACATATTCACTTAATTGGAACAACAGAGCTGGCTGCTAGATTTTGGCAGAAGTGCCTCAGGCGTATCTTACATTCATAGTAATTGGTAACCACCACCACAGCTTTCGCGATCACCACCACCATAGCAACTTGAAAACAACTTTCCAATGAACTCACCAAATCTTCATCAACCTACTATAAACTCATCCTATGAACCTTCATAAACCAACCAAAAAATAACTTTAAAAACATAATTCATCAAAGAACTTCATAACTCACCAAAATAACTCTTTAAAACTCTGAACATAACTCATCAATGAACTCCATCCATAACTCACTAAGATAACTCTAACATAAACCATCGATGAACTCATCCATAACTCACCAAAATAACTCTAACATAGCTCAATGATGAACTCCATCTGTAACTCATCAAAAATAATTCTAAAAAGGTAACTCTAAAACATAACTAATCAATGAACTACATAACTCATAAAAAAATAACTCTAAAAAGCTCACTCTAAAAGCACAACTCATCGATGAACTCTATAACAACTCACCAAACATAATTCTAAAAACAACTCGTCGTTAAATTCCATCCATAACTCACGCAAAAATAACACTAAAAACATAACTCATCGATGAACTCCATTCTCAACTCACCCAACCCTGTGGGCCTTTTCCCCTTCCTCAAAAGATGCAAAAGTACATTCCCACAAAAAATCAAATCTTCTTTCAGGAATTTTTTTTTGAAATCATGTAATGCCCCTTTAATTCAATGTGTAAGGTTAACCCTTGAAGGCACTCTTCCTCAAATGATGCAAAAAATACATTCCCATCCAAAAATCAAAGAAAAAAATATTTCAGACAATTTTTGAAAATCGCATAATGCCCCTTTAATTCTATTTGTCAGCTTAACCCTTCAGGGCGCTCTTCCTCAAATGATGCAAAAAATACATTTCCATCCAAAAATCACAGAATTTTTTTTCCAGAAAATTGTTGGAAATTGCATAATGCCACTTTAATTCAATTTGTAAGCTTAACATCAAAGAGTGTCCTATCTTCCTTTAGATAACTTTGCATACAGAATGGGGGAGGGTCCTATCTTCATTTAGACACGCTTTGTTTGAAGTACTACTTGTTTGAACCCCCTTTTTGTGCCCCTTTAATTTGTAAGCTTAACATCAAAGAGTGGCCTATCTTCCTTTAGATAATCTTTGCATACAAAATGGGGGAGAGTCCTAATCTTCATTTAGTCATGCTTTGTTTGAAGTACTACTTGTTTGACCCCCCCCCTTTACCTGGCTTGTGGGGCACTTATCTGCTAACCAATCGAACTTGATCTGGTTGGGCACAAGCTACACCCACCCACCAAGTTTCATTAGCGTATATCCTCCAACCTCTGAGAAAAAGGGCGGACAAACAGAGAGACACATGTGGCATATTATAATATAGATTTTATATAGACAAAAAAAATGTTCATTCCTGACTCAATGTCCTTTGATATTGTAATGAGAGGATGTAATCTTGTGATATATGCATCACCGTTTAACACTTCACTGAACCGTATGCACGTGCAGTGTAAGCTAGTGTAAACGAATGGCAAGCCATAAGGGTCATGACATATTGCCACGTGTTGTGAGAAAGTCGCAAGGCATATCCGAAATTTCAATCTCACAACGTGTTGCGACACTTCACAAAACGTTGCGAGCCTTCCCAACGCGTTGCAACTTTCTCACAATGCGTTGCGGTAATACGTTATGACCCTTATGTCTTGTGGGCCTTCACAATGGGTTGTGAATGCTCGCAATGCATTGTGAGATTCCCCAACATGTTCCAGATACTTCGCAACGCTTTGGGATCTATTTTTAAAATAAATCACAGAATTCTACTCTATAGGCCTATACTGAATCGCACCACTTGCGGCATTATGTTTATGACCCTTATAGCTGGCCTTATACAGGAGAGGTTGTACCTCTCTTCTGTCTTTGTGTGCTGACTCCCCAATGGTACCTGTTGCAATAATTGAAATGACTGCATAAGAATTACAACAAACACTGCTCATTTTATAATCCCTGGTTCCAACTCATCTGGCGGGGACCATAAATCTGTGACAATAATCAAAGCCTCATTACATATGTATAACCTTTGTGTGTTGTTAATTAAAATAGGCCCCTAACTGCCACTGTCCAATGTTTCAATTTTGTTTGAATTGAACTTAGAGTGTGTATATATAAATCAATCTCATAAATTGCAGTATTGGTAAGATCGATCATGCCTCCTTGCACTGTGCTATTGATACACATAGATATACTAAAGTACTTCCTTGCTTTAACTAGAAACAACTAACTAACAAATCTGGTTAAAATCTGCAATGCACCTCACCGTAACATATGAATGAACCTTCAGCTGAACAAGACCTTAGTGGTAATCAATAAAAGACTTGCTCAAATTCCTTTAAAGGTTCATGGTCCAATCTATAGCACTCCGTCCCCAGGACCCCGATTTTA
The DNA here is from genome assembly GCA_023653785.1 of Ophioderma brevispina. Taxonomy (NCBI): domain Eukaryota; kingdom Metazoa; phylum Echinodermata; class Ophiuroidea; order Amphilepidida; family Ophiodermatidae; genus Ophioderma; species Ophioderma brevispina. The sequence continues at coordinate 6,929 of JAMKCH010009536.1, read as the reverse complement.
CCACTGAATTGTTCCAAATTTTTTGCTATCAGAAGCAAGCTACTTATTTTTCTCATTTACCCTGCGAAATCTTAGGGGTAAATGATTTGGTTTTATATGTTATGAGCAAAGCTGCGCCCCATTTTTGGTCGCCCATATTAATTTACAAAGCCCTTATTGCTTTCAACAACTCCCCGATCTCCTTGTACAGGAGCGACCGTTGTTGATTCGTTATCAACCCACAGTTGATATCAATTTAGCATGTCACGCCCGGTGCATTTTTTCACGAAGGTTCGTTTCCGCGGTACCTTAAGTCGACTCCCTGTTCGTCACGTTTAGAACGCTGAGTACGGCGCAGGAACAGCCAGGTGCAACTGCAAAGCACAACAAGCCAAAACTATCATTTCCTGTTACATCTTTGCTAAAAGATTTACTAAGAAGATTTGATCAAACTGGGAACAATTTTAGTGTTATAAGTTATATCCTTATGTCGATTTTTAGGGAAAATAAGATTGCCACAACACTCTTTACGTGTCTGCACAGTATGCACACAAACAGTTGTACGAAAAAGAAAGGTTTTATTATTTACGTTATCAAAATTTTAAATCAACAAAATATGCCAACTGTTGATATTATAAGATAGATTTTTATATAGACCAAAAAAAATTTCATTCCTGACTCAATGTCCTTGATATTGACTGAGGATGGTAATCTTGTGGATATATGTCATCACCGTTTAACACTTCACTGAACCTATGCACATGCATGTAAGCTGTGTACACGAATGCAATGCCATAAGGGTCCTGACATATTCCACACGCGTTTTGAGAAAGTCGCAATGCATATCCCTACATTTGGGCATCTCAAAACGTGTTGCGACACTTCACAAAACGTTGCGAGCCTTCCCAACGCGTTGCAACTTCTCACAATGCGTTGCGTACTAACGTTATGACCCTTAATGCCTTGTGGGCCTTCACAATGGTTTTGTGAATGCCGCAATGCATTGTGAGATGCCACAACACATGTTGCCAGATACTTCGCAACCGTTGTGGATCTTATTTTTTAAAATAAATCACGAATTCAACTCTTGTGGCGATACTACTGCAATCGCAACACTTGCGGCAAATCTGTTATGACCTTATAGCTTGCCTTATACAGGGAGAGTGTTTTTAACCCTCTCTTCTTTTCTGGCCTTTGTTGACTGAGTCAAATGGTACCTGTTGCAATAATTGAAAATGACTGGCAATAAGAAGTGACAAACAAACGAACACTGCTCATTTTATAATCCCCTGTCCAAACTCATCTGATCTGGGCGGGGACAATAAATCTGTGACAATAATCAAGCCTCATTAAATATTTATAACCTTTGTGTTTTTTTTTTTTTTTTTTTAATTGCTTTAAAAAAAACGCCTTCAATTTTGTTTTGAAGTGAACTTAAGTGTTTAGTATATCAAATCACTCTCATAAGATATAGCACTGTGTAAGATCCTCATGGCCTCATTGCCTGTGCTATTGATACACATAGATTAACTAACGTCTCTCTTGCTTTAACTAGAAACAACTCACTACAAATCTGTTAAAATTATGCAATGCAACTCACCGTAACATATGAATGAACCTTCAGCTGAACAAGAAATTATGTAGGTAATCCAATAAAGACTTGCTCATCCCTTTAAAGGTTTCATGGTCCATTGCTATAGCCCTCGTCCCCAGGGACCCCAGATTTTACCAGAAGTGGTCAAATTTTTGCTATCCGAAGAAAGCTACGATTTTTTTCCGTCAGTTACCCTGCGAAATCTTAAAGGGGTAAATGAATGTGGTTTTAGATGTTAGGAGCAAAGATGCGCCCCATTATTGGTCGCCCGCTCGGTATTAATTTTACAAAGCACTTTATGGGGCTTTTCAACAACTCACCGTATCTCCTTGTACAGGAGCGTACCGTTGTTGATTCGTTATCAACCCACAGTTGATATGCACATTAGCGGCTTCCAACGCCCGGTGCAGTGTTCACGGAAGTGCGTTTACGCGGTCCGCTTAAGAAGGAAAGTCGACGCGCTGTTCGTCACGTTTAGAACTCGGCGTACGCGCAAGGACACCAGGTGCAAACTGCAAAAGCAACAAACAAGCCAAACTCTCATTCCCCTTTACATTTTGCGTAAAATATTACTAAAAGATTGTCAAACTGGACCATTTTAGTGTTTATAATGGAATACTTATTTCGATTTTATTGGAAAATAATATTGCCCAACAACACTCGTTACGTTTCTCTGCTGTTTCTGCACAGTAATGCACACAAACTTTTGTATGTCAGAAAAAGAATCGGGTTTATTAACGTTATCAAAATTTAAATCACCAAAATATGCCCACTGATGACATTATCAGAGAGGTTGCTGGGAGTAATTTCTATTTGTACGAAGTTTAAGTTTGAGTAGCTAATTGAACTCAAGAAATATTCCTCCCATTTGTTTATTTATTACGTTATCCCTGAGTATTAATTTGCCTGAAAATTAAGACTTTAATAATCAACAATTTAAAGATACCTTTTCTATTTATTCTAAGGGTGCATTTTAATGAACATCATAATCATTCTATTGCCGAAATTAATAGTTGATAATGTTAACTAAAAAACCATTCAACGTAATAAACATACGTATACACAATAAACGAGTTTAACATTTTTTGACGCATTTTCACAATCTCCCATTGACTAAGATGGTATCATGATTAGACTAGGTTGATTATAATATTTTGTGGTCGGAAAAATAAGTATCTTTAGCCACTTTGATCAATATTTAAAATAGCTTGTTTTGTTTGCTGAGAAATGTGGATAACATAATACACTTTTCCTTAAAAAAGGTCCACATTTTTTTACAAAGTTCAACATTTTCTTATACTTTTTAATAGTCCTTGTGAGCTGAAGAAAACAACTATTTCAAACTGCCACCTTATGTTAAATTGAATAAGATGCACAATCAATTATCTTAGTAGAAGTTTTTCCAAACTTAGGATCTCTGCTTTGTGAAGGATATGTAATAAACAAGGTTTTCAGGACATTATGTGTGTATTTCAAAATATAAAAATACAGTGGGAGACTACAAGGAAAAAACAATCATTACATAATTTCTACACATGTTTCAAAACAAGAAAAAACATAAAAACAATAAAACAAATAAACAAAATAACAATTTTTTATTTTTTTTATCATTCTTGGATGTTGTGTTTTGGACATCAATTTTCTTCCTATTTTTCAAATGTTTGAAGGCAAATATCTCATGGAAAACTATAGCACACTATGGCAAACTATATATCCGAATGCACTCACGCCCCTATCAAAATATTACCGTTTTGTTCCAATAAAGCATTGCTGAAATGCACCGTTTCATGAAAATCGACCTTATGTTCCTCTACACACGATATTAATAGTTTTCATTAGGATTTTCGTTGTGAAAGGGATTCAAACATGTTACAGAGTGGTTCATGCCAATCAACAACTCTGCATCCAATGCGTCCGCATATTTTTATCCGCTCGGGCGCTATCGCTGGATAAACAAACGCGGCACGAGGAATGCATCGTTGTGATTTGTGATGAACCACACAGTAACATGTTTGAATCCCTATATAGCTCTTACATCAAAACGTATTGAATAGTTTAGAACACATTAATGTTTCTAAATATTTACTGAGGCCTGATTTTCCGTTTTCCAATGTTGACTGAAATATATGCCTTTCCCTTCTGAGAGTGGAATGCCCCAAAATACCTATTTTAGCACCCCTAAAAGATAAAATGGTCTCGACTAGTGACCCCAGTTCCGCCCTGTCTTCCTTAATTCCGTTTGGCTCCAGCCCACACGGACGCGCGTTCAGTACGCATCATTCATTCATTCATTCAACTTTTTTACCAACGGAGGCCCAGTGTCCCCCATAAGGCTGTTTTTCACTAGGGCGTGGTTAAACAATTACACAAAAGGTCATACAATGCATGTGATAACACAAAATTTAACAGAAAATCATTATCAAGGCTTAATGAAATGGTGCCTTATTATTCTTAAATTATACTGAATGTTGCTGATTTTTTGAAGTTTAGCATCAAGATTGTTCCAAATAATGCACCTCTGTAGGATAGATTACGCTTCTTGTACTCCGTTTTGGTTTGGAATGTAACATTAAACATTCTGTGACGACAGTTATATTTATTGCTAGTAAATGAAAAACTGCCAGAAAGATATGGAGGTGCTATGTCATTCACATTTTAGTTTAAACTAAGAGCGAACAATTGTAACTTTGTCTTGAGAAAGACGGTTTGCCAGAAGGACCCACGGTGATTAAGAACTTCATGCCTAGGTGGTATCCATTCTACACCACAATTATACGTGCCTGCCCTGTTCTGTATAATCTGCAGACGATTAGCTACTGTAGTATCAAAATTTTAAATTCACCAAATATGCCAATATAGACAATTATCAGAAGAGGTTGCTGGACACTTTTCATTTGTACAAGTTAAGTTTGAGTAGTCTAATGACTCAAGAAAATATGCTCCTAATTGGTTTAGTTTATTACGTTATCCCTGAGTATGAATTTTGCCTGAAAATTAGACTTTATAATAAACAATATTAGATAACCTTTTTCTAATTATTCTAAAGGTGCATTTAATGACATCATACATTCCATGGCCAAATTAAAGTTGTAATGTTCACTACAACGCATTCAACTTAGAAATGAACGATAACGTAATCCACCTATAACGTAGTAACATTTTTGACCATTGTTCACATCTCCCATTGACTAGATGTATCTGGATTTTTGAAAGTTTATATAAATTTTGTGGTCGGAAAATCAGTATCTATGCCACCTTATCAATATTTAAATTAGCTTGTTTTTTTTTTTTTTTTTTGGTTGCTGAGAAATGTGGATAACCTAATACATCTTCCTTAAAAGGTCACATTTTTTTACAAGTTCAACATTTCTTATGACTTTTTTAATAGTCCATTGTGGCTGAAGAAAACACTATGTCCAACTGCCACGTATGTTTAATTGAAATAAGATGCACAATCAATATCTTAGTGAGTTTTACCAAACTCCATAGGAGCTGCTTTGTGAAGGATATGTAATAAACAAGGTTTTTCACGGACATTATGTTTGTATTTCAAAAATATAAAAATAAAGTGAGAATACAAGGAAAAACACTCATTACATATTTCTACAACATGTTTCACAACCGAAACCTTGAGGTGAAGAATCCAACTGCTAATATTTTTTTTTTTTTATAATTTTGATTTTGTGTTTTTGGACATCAATTTTCTTCCTATTTTTCAATGTTTGAAGGCAAATATCTCATGGAAAACTATAGCAAACTATGGGCAACTATTATGCCTAAATGCAGCTCAACGGCCCCTATCAAAATATTACCGTTTTGTTCCAATAAGCATTGCTGAAAATGCACCGTTTTCATGAAAATCGACCTTATGTTCCTCTACACACGATATTAATAAGTTTTCATTAGGATTTCGTTGTTGAAAGGGATTCAAACATGTTAACAGATTGTCATCACAAAATCAACAACTCTGCATCCAATGCGTCCGCATATTTTATCCCGCTCAGGGGGGCGGCTATCGCGGGATAAAAAATACGCGGAACCATGGATGCATCGTTGTTGTTTGTGATGACCACTCTGTACATGTTTGAATCCCTATATAGCTTCTCAACATCAACCGTATTGAAATAGGTAGAAACACATTATGTTTCATACATCATTTAACTGAGCCTGATTTCCTTTCCAGGTTGACTGATCTATATGCATTTCCCTTCTGAGATGGAATGCCCCAAATACCTTATTTTAGCACCCCTAAAAGCTAAAATGGTCTCGACCAGAGACCCCAGGTCACACCCTCACCTACGTAATTCCGTTTTGGCTCAAGCCCACACTGACCGCGTTCATATCATTCATTCATTCATCATTCAACTTTATTTTTAAACACGGAGGCCCAGTTTTCACCATAAGCTGTTTTTCACTAGGGCCGTGGTTACAACAATTACAAAGGTACTCCATGGCATGTGATACAACAAAATTTACAAGAACAATCATGGATACACGGCTTAGATGAAAGTGCCTTAAATTATCTTAAATATCTGATGTTGCTGATTTTTGAATTTTACTCAAGATTGTTCCCAAATTAATGCACCTCTGTAGGATGACTACGCTTCTTGTACTCCGTTTTTGGGTGTGGAATTGTAACATTACACATGCTGTGACGAAAGTATAATTTATTGCTAGTAAATGAAAAAATGCCAGAAAGATATGAGGTGCTAGGTCATCAAAATGTTGTAAACCAAGAGCGAACATTTTGTAACTTTGTCTTGAGAAATACGTTGCCAACCAAGGTGATTAAGAACTTCATGACTAGGGTAATCCCAGCCCGACACCACAGATTATACGTGCTGCTCTGTTCTGTAATTCTGAAGACGAAGCTACTGTAGTACCACAATTTCCCCAAACAACATTGCAATAGTCAGTGTTGCAGGATAATGGCATTATAGAGAGTAGTTACGATATCATTTGGAACAAGTGACATTTGCATTTTTTTAACATAAACTGCCTTAAGTGATTTTTGAGAACATTTCATGTGCTGATTCCATGACATGTTCTCATCAATGATACCTCCCAGATCTTAAATTCTGCACTCTTTGAAGACTGACATTATTAATTTGAATAGACCAATCATTAATGTTGATCTGTAACCGTATATAAACGCTGTCCTTGAAGCCCTAGTACATAATTCTGACTTATCACATTAAGACTTAATTTGTTACTTTCAAGCCATTTGTTTAAAGTGTGAGATCTTCATTAATACATTTTGAAATATCTCAATTCGAGGTTGGAACATAATAGAAATGGTGTCATCAGCATACTACTAACTTTACAATGGGATTAGTAGTTAGGCACATATTATATA
>JAMKCH010009535.1:0-28674 GCA_023653785.1 Ophioderma brevispina | reverse complement strand
AATGATGATTTTCACGATTTTTGTGTTACAGTGAAATGAACAAAATGAGCTGTTAAATGTATTCTAAGCTCCCCTACCTTAAGAATATACGTTCCAATGCGATGTATGTGATCTAAGAAAAGAAAAATTTAGATTTTTATCAGTCCATACATCTGCGATATCGATCAATAAATACGATGAGGTTGAAAAGGAAAAAAAAGAAAAAAAGATGACGCGTCATATGACAAGTCGTAAGTCAATGTTTTTTCTATAGGTATCCACCACGATTACTTTTACACAGTCGTAGTGTACAAAAAATTGACCAAACTTTGAGAATGTTTTCTTTCATATTTGACTGCCAGAGAGGAAAAAAATACCCACAATCTCACACCAAAGTATAATGCAAACTCACCAAATGACCAAACTTTTCAACTATTGTTGGGACCAGGATTTGTTTTAAAATTACGAATCGTTTAACTAACAACACGTCAAGATGGATATATAGTCGGTACGGCCTGATCTGAGTGTAGACAAATCGGATTTGGTGATTTTGATGAGCGCGGAACAAAGTGCCGCAAATAGTGTCCCAAATGCCATTTACTTTAAGAAACATACCGTTACGTGTAGTCAAAATGCTTGTTCCCCGATGAAACAAAAATATTAAAACATATTTGTAAACTTTTTAGAATATTATGATATACTTTATATTAACAAATATTTCCTTCTCAATTCACCATGTCAAAAATCCCGAGATTCTGCATTTTGATTTTCAAGTTATGGCATCATGTTAGAGGGCTCCCAAATGCCGCCTATGCACATTCAGTACAGTAAACCTGTAACAGTGTAATTCACAGACCAGGATCCAGAAAAACAGACAGGAAAGACTTTTGTGGTTGCATAGTATTTACAATCGAGATATGAAGACACAGGATTATAATATTATCATTGAACGAAAATTGTTCAAAAAAAGTCTGACCTTTGACCTTGGCCAACTAAGTGTCACTTAAATTGAAAACTTGTTTTTTGGTGTTATTTTTCAATGTCTTTTGTTTTGCCTTGTTTTAAAATAGTTAAAAACGGGTTATGTTTACCTTGCAAAATTCTAAACAGTAAAATAGAATTGCAATTGTGTATGCATATTCATTAACATATAATTTCAGAAGATAACAGAATTACACTTTTCCAATATTTTTCAGAAAATAACAGAATTGCAACTTTTCCTCTGTTTCAGCTTAACGAAACGAATGTTTAAAAACAATTGCACCTTTGATGCTGTAGAGTACCCAAAACATAAACAGACATTTCAACATTGTTTGATTCGTAAAATCAGAATGATTTTTTTTGTTGATTTGCTACCTTATTGTTCCTTCTAAGCTCATCGCAAACTGTTCCAAGCACAGAGTACCATTCTGAAGTCAGGCTCTTCTCTCAATGTGGGTCCTTGATTGTTTAAGGACGTCTGGCTCTGCCTCTCATATTGTACATATGGCTCTTCTGATCCTGTTTATGTTGCACAAGGATTCTTGCGGTGCGTGGTCTCTTCGAAATGTGTGTTTGTTTGAAAAAGTCCCATGATGGTTAAACTTAGTCACTGATGGTATTCAATTCTATTAGACAGGGTCTGGCAGCAGACGGAAGCTTATTCGAAACCACGTTTAACTTCATGGGGTTCGTGTCTCCAATATTTCTGGGCACGAAGGTGCGTTGAAGGCTAATGAATATTGGGGGAGCCCTTGCATTGCTTCCCCCTCTGCATAAACCCTGGCCCCTGGTTACATTTCATTGGGGCATTTTATTACCATTTATCACCGGATGTGTGTAAAGCATACCATTAGGTATGCCACTTGAAATTTGCGCTCAATCTCCAAATCTAAGATCTGTACAAAGGGCAAATTGAGGGCCTTATTTAAATGAGGTGCATATGATGCCTTGAAACAAATGAATAATTCAAAAAATTCGATGAACGCGATTTAAATATCCTTTTGAACTATTTTAAGGAGTACCTCGCACCAGTTTGACAAGAAAAAAACGGAGGATATTGAGGGAACAACATTTTTGACTCACACTTTACCACGTCAAGTAATTGAAGTCAAACCCTTTCTTAATATAATAGTTGCATTTCAAATCTTAAAGCATGTTTTTTTTTCAGATTGCCATGCAAGAAATAGACTATCAAGATTTTTTTTATTCTTAGGTGGTCAAGTTTAGGGGTGTATACCCAGGCTGTAAAATGGCACAAAGGCGGAGGGACTCTATAAAAATAATTATATTTAGGAATGTATCCTCATAAATAAAAAATGTCGCTAAAATATTTAGTGATGGTTTCAGTTTAGTTGAGGCTGCATATACAGGGGGCGTTCTAGGCAAGGGAGCCTAAAAACAGGTCGCTTGCCCATTTCGTGCTGGGCGGGAAAAAAAAAACCTCTATGTACATTGACATTTTAGGGCAAAAACCTCACATGTAGTAAACCCGGTCACATGACAAACACATCATATGTAAATTATCGGGAGACACCAAAAACTAATAATTGGCTGAATGTTTGTACAAGAAAGGTTTTTCCTTTCTTAAATATATTTAGACAATTATTTACTCCAGATTCTGAAATAAACTGGCATATGAGTTCATATTGTGAATTCAAAACTCGACCCGAGGTGACCAAAAGTGGTACTTATTAGGATTTAGCACTGAGGGTCCCACATTACATATGCGGTTTGCATTTGACCTCTGGAGTCACATATGCGGTTTTTTCAGCCCAGCGACGATTTGCTTTGGAGGGTTAAAATCAAGGTAGCACAAAACCCCAAGTACAGAATGCAAAAAGAAAGAAAAGATCATAAAGACAATGAAGAGAAAGAGAGAGAGAGAGGGAAGAGAGGAGAAAAACAAAAGAAAAGAGAAGCAAAATATGAAAGTAAGGAGATAGGAAAGAAGACAAAAACATGTGGCAAAGGACTGTAAAGGGGGGCTCGTATCAAGTGACAGTGAATTACGCTGAACCTTTTTGGATTTCTACCTGTGCTATTTCTAAAAGTTTCTAACAGAAGACTTAAATCCCATTTGTTAGTCTGAATGGAGTTTATCCGATATTTTTTTTAATCCAGAGAAATTACCCGCGGACAGTGCAGTGTGACCAATTACACCAGAATCTGAGCCAAAAACAAAACAAAACAAACAAAACAAAATGCCCTAGGATTTCCTTGAAACATGTTCCAGAATAGACAAAAAGGGCGGTAAAAAACAACGTATGGAGTTAATGACGGTTCGCGAGTAAAAAGGAAAAACTTAGTCAGCGGTACGGCCATTTTTCGAATTTCGAAAGTAATTTTTTTCGAATAAAGATCTGTCGAGTAAAAGTAAGTAAAGAACGGCTAGGACAAATGAATGCGACCTGACCTGCAACTATAGTTTTCAACTCACTCCAATTCACTCACTCACTCATCTTCCACTCACTCACTCTACTCACTCACTACTCACTACTCACTACTCACTCACTCACTCACTCACTCACTCACTCTCACTCATTCACACACTCTCACTTCAAACACACACACGCAAGACACGCACCCCCACACACCAAAAAAACGATGGTTTCTAATGAAAGTCAATTGCCTTCAAACATTTCGAGTACTTGATTTGGAGAAAGAAGTTTTTTTTCTTAGGCATTGGATTTGGAGAAGTTCATCAATGATGTGCTTCAATGACTCTTTTACTGATCTCAATGGCTGGTATTTTGAAAGGAGATACTTTAGACGGGGTTTAAACCAGGGGAGTCCTACAGAGGCGGACCCTTTTTGCCTTTCAAAATACTGTGAAGTTACAATGTAACGGGTGAGAAAATTCCTCATGGGCTGGAACAGCCATCCATGAGAGGAATTTTCTCGCCCGTTTTATTAGACATTTGAGAGTAGGTATGTAAGAAAAAGGTTCCATATTGGTAGGACTAACCTGGTTTAAACCCAGGTCTAAAGTAGTCTCCATTTCAGAATACCAGCCATTGTATCTGGAATTACTATTACCCATACCTGTTATTCTTGCGAGGGGAGGGAGGGGTTGGTAATTAAATAGGACAGAAACGTGGTGCTATTTGAGTAAATTTGGCAGCCATTTTGGACGCCGCCATATTGGATATGGTATGCAGTAATCCATGCCATTGTTAAGCACTGTAAATGAGTTGTTTTGACCACCGAAACCCTGGGTAGATTAACAGACGTTAATCACATCTTGTGCTAAGAACAATAACTTATAGCCATTGTAGGGTAGCGCCGTTCATCTTGGATTTCTGGCGACCTCAGTTACTCCATTCAATTTTAAGGAATAGGACACAGATTTATAAATATTTGACATCGAAAACGACTTATAGCCATTTTAGGGTAGTGGCCGCCATCTTGGACCGCAACCCGTGAAAAACAGGAACACTTTCCCCAGATAGCCAGATTCTTAAAGGGGGGGATGGCCCGACTTTAAGTATATGAATTTTTGATCTTGGGAATGGCCTTCACCCCAAATCACCATCTGTAAGTCCAACGACGTATTTCAATCCGTTTTGATGTGAGAGCGAAAAAACGTGATTTTGTAAGCCCCATAGAGTACTGTGTATATTATATTGGTCGACCAAAAAATGGGGGCACATTTGCGCTGACAAACTTCCAAACCAAACCCAAACATCTTTTAGCCCTAAGATTTATCAGGGTACTGAGAAGAAAAATAGGCAGCTTTCTTCTGATTCCAATTTTGACCACTTCGTTAAAATCGGGTTGTTCTGGGGACGAGGCTATTAGCGATCGGACAATAGACCTTTAATATGAATACGTTATTATGGTTGGTAATATGAAATACCAAAATCAGTTGAAAAGCCTTTTTTTGATTTATTGGGAAACATAAATGCACCCGTTAAACAGAAATATATTCAAAGTAGATTGATAGGTGATTTATTCTTGATACTAGCAAATGGCAAGAAGGCAAAGTATCCTCTTTAAATCTGAAATAAAAGAATAAAGCAGTTTAAAAGGATATTTTATTTTATTGTCCGTTATCATGCCACCCCCCCCCAAAAAAAAAACCAAGAACGGTTATAGGAAAGGTAAAGGGTGATCCAAAAGTGAGGATATGGTGTGGCAAGGGAGAGAAATACCAACACACCTAGAGTCCGAACAGGGAATATCACATATATTTGATTTTGGTTTCCCATAGATGCAGGTCATCCATCTTGGCCTGATACCAAAATGAGTACCAACATACTAAACATCATGTTCATAATGACGTCAAAGTCTTTACATTAATGAAAACGTTTTTAAAGTGTTACCATATTATTTTGCGCCAGTAAATTTGCAAAATATGAATTTTATTCCTATATGCAGTATTTTCATACTTTATAACCTTATGACGTCATGGTGACGTCAAATTGGTTTCTACATATTTGATACAAAAATGGAAAGAAGAAACGCTAAGCTATACTGTAGGTACACAAATTAAAGTAATTGGATGTTCACTAGAAAATTCAAAGGGGTGGTTACCCCCTCGGTATGTTGTTACAAAAAATGCTCATGTAGTTTAAATGATTAAATGGCATGCTTGTGTTGGGACGTTTTCCATTGCCTTCTTGACATATTGTTTTCTGATCTTCCAATTTCCACATGGGCATCATGCATTTGCCTCATGCAATTTAAAGCGGGCTGAATCATGCCAGTATCCTCCGCGGCCTCTTTCCGAACAGTGTGGCCAGTCAGCCCTCTTGCTGAGAGGGCGATTATCGCATTACCTTAAGCCGGTAAATGGGATCATAGTGGGATTTAATAACAAAAGTCGGCAACGTGATAGGGTCGTTGAAACTAGTGTGTTGTGCTCCCCTATCTACTAGGTCCATGGTCTAACATACTGCTAACTACCGATGTTTAAGCAGTTGATGGGTCATAAAAATGGCTTTTTCGTCATTATATGGAACATTGCTCCCGAGGTTAAACATTCGTAATTTACACCATCTGCTTCCAATAAAATAATTGGTGGTCGGTTTTCGCCATCTCCAAAACGTACGGGTGTATTGTTTATTCTGTTCCGTAGGGTTCACTGTTGAAAATAAAATCCTCATGAAACTTTGGAATTAAAGCAGGTAACTACCTGGGTGAGTCAAAAAAACTGACCCTGATTGTGTCCCGCCGTTTGAATTTTTACATAATATATATCGTCTGTGTATTACATAGTGACGAATTTTGTTTTTTATCATTTTTACGAAATTAAGGGAAATGGTACTAAATACAATCTTCAACTGCCAAAGTGCCGAACTTGGCAAGTACTTCTTAATTAAATCTTATTCGAAATTTTGCAATTTTGACGTATGTTGGATAACAGGGACTTTGTGATTACATAGTGACGGATGTTGAACCCTCTCTCAAAGAAGTTTATATTTGATTTCCCATCAATGCGTTTTGATACGTTTGTTAGTAAATATTTTCACCTAAATTTATAACTGACATAACCAAAAGATGAATTAATTTATAATTATCGATATTAGTAGAAATTTATATTAACAGTTCAAAGCGTTGATTCGCGGCAATCCACTCAAGATCCGTCATTATGTAATAAACCAAATTGACAAGATTCGCGATGACGACGTTGGTTTGACGGATTTATAAAACACCGATTGATGTTTTCATATTGCCTTAAAAAAGATAAAAAAATTTGATGCTGAATACGTCATTAGTATAGGGAACAATTCAACATCCGTCACTATGGTCCTGAATCAAAATCGCCGATCTGCGTATTTTTTGGTGTACGGATATGATGTTAACTTTCCAATGTATACTCCATTTATCAAGTAAGAATTCAAAATATTAGCTAAATTAAATTTCAGTTTTTGTTGATTTCGTTTCTTAATCGGATTTTCACAAAATGTCATTGTTTCAAAATTTTTTGCAGTGGCAATTTTTGAAAATCATATGGTGCTAACTGTCCAAAATCACCAACAATCTCTGAAGTATTCAGACAAGACAATTTTTTTTTTGCGTTTTTAACCAATGAAAGTGCTTGTGAGTAAATTTTATCATACATTGTCTCCAAAAATCCAATATGGCTGCCTAAATATTACATATGAGCCGGTAGTCATTAAAATGATCTCATCTTTTCAGTGTACCTATTGGAATGATATACAGAATACGTCCTGAATACCTAAAATTATGCTCTGCAGGTGTTTAATAATCTGTTACAATTGAACCATACTCAGCAGTGGCACACATCCGAACACGTCAAGTGTGTTTGCCATTGGAGTGTAAGGCATGATTCGAGTATCACATTTAGTGTTTCATGCTTTGTACTTTTATGAAATATATGTAGTTGATCATTCCCAAAACCTCACTTTGGCGTTTTCTTTGTAATCAACATTCTCACAGTTAAAGATGGCAGCCTTTAAAATTTAAAACATTATCTGTGTTAATGTTGTAATATCACCTAATTTTATTATAAAAGATGTGGCATTACGTAAGGGATAAGTATTTGACCATTGACTCCTGATGACATTTTTGTGTCATGATTTGCAAAAAGTTTAAGATGGGCCAATATGGCTGACTTTTAAATTATCTTCTTAAGCCTATCAATTATCATATGTTAATATTTTAGGTATAGCATCCAAAATATTATCATATATTAACGTATGAGGATATTTGAACATTACAACTGAGTGATATTTTGTATCGCCAACATGGTACAACAATTGAAACTGGCGGCCAATAAGTTATGAACGTATGACAATTTGTAGGTATTAAAGATCTTAAAGACAGACATACTGGACACCAAGCATAGGGTTTAATCGCGTTAACGACAACAAGATTCAGGTATGAGTCCCGACTGGTATGATGATTTGACATTTGTTTATGTTTATGGCGCCCCCTGTTTGGGGTGTAAGAGAGAAACTGGCAGCAAGCACCTTACTTTGCATGGGGAAATTCTGTTTTTGCTGTACTTGTTGTTTCGAAGTAAATAATCTACTTTCTTATCAAGCTAATAAGTAATGCTACCAGCTGCATTTTGTGACCAATTTAGATTCAGAAGATTCTTGCACGTAATTTATACCAGATTTTATGTGGACTGTCACAGAAACTACTGTAAATATTTTGCCTGCCAAGAAACAACCGAGGCGTCCTGAATGTCAACAAGTGACGTCATAGGCCACATCATCTATAAATCAAGAATTAGCCTTATCAAAATATTTGACTGGTTCTGGGTTCTATTGAATGATTTAGGGTCATACTGTACTACGAGGTGGCCTATTGGATGTATTTTAATGTTGCAATCAATCACATTACGAACCCTTCCAGTAGATTCCTCGTGCTTTATAACCTAATAAAACGTACAATTATGGCCATTTTAATAAATTTTGGAGTGTGGGGGGCGGGTCATATTAGATTTCTGAAATGCCACTGCACGGAATTTTGCACACCCCCAGAGATATTGGCTTAGGTCCTTATAGTATACTATCGTCGATAGAAAAAGTAGTCTGTACTCCATTTCACCCTGCGCCCACAATAGATTCCTTATCCACTACCAATGTAATGATGGCTGTACGCATTCTGCCTAAAAGGCCAGTGGTATATTGAAAACCTTGCTTATCGAATTTGATAAACCAGTTTTTCGGTTTAAAAACAAAAAAAAACCAAAAACCAAAAAAAAAAACAAAACAAAACAAAAAAAATAACAGATTTATCGATTTTAAAAGTAAAGGAAAAAAAAAACTAGTTTCTCTAACGAGATACTTGTTTTTATTGGTCGAAAAGAACCAGTTTTTTCTATTCTATTGTGTGTTTTTTGTGTATCAGACTATAGCACTAACATGCACAAAGGAGAAAAAACTGGTTTTCGTGATAAACCGGTTTTTCAATCCTAAGCAGGTTTTTTCGATCCAGGTTTTCAACATTTCTATCAAATTTGATAAACCCGTTGTAAAAAGGAATATGGTCGCCAGGAGTCATATCCAGGCTCCATTGAACACGAGGAATTAAGGCGAACTATGTTGCGTTAGGATCAACTGAATCGAGTGCCATATTCTTCACATTGTAGATGGACATGAGTCCGAAACCATACTCCTGCCACACCGGCTTTTCGATTTGAAAACGAGGTTTACCGATTTGAATGTAAATGCGTATTCTCGACCGAGAACCTGGTTTCCTTCATTTTTCTCTTCTAGTTTATTGGCCGTTTTACATGGCATGGTATATCACGTATTCTGAATAAAGAAAGAGGAAGTCTTTTTTTTGTGATAAATCAGGTTTTCGATTCGAAAAACAGGTTTATTGATTAAAAAAGCTAGATTTGGGGATAAACCTAGTTTATTGGTCGAAACCTGTTTTTGATCGAAAAGTAGGTTTTTCAAAACCTATTGGATCGATTAACCAGGTTTTCGTTTGAAAAACGAGGTTTACCGATTGGAAATGTATTTTTTAAACCTGTTTTTTAATTCGACAAAAGGAAGATTTATCGATTTCGAAAAGCTACCTCTTAGTGCCCGTAATACCAAAATTAAACTACGGTTTAGTGCCCGTAATACCAAATTGGTTTCAAGCCTTTGAATCAAAATGCCAGGGTCCATAACTATCAAGGCAAGAATTGAGCACCGAATAAATCCCAGCACGTGACCCCCAATAAATTCCCAGCAAGGGTTCCCACCGGGATTCGAACCCGGGGAGTATGGTAAATTTGCGCCACAGGCAAGCACCCTCACCACTAGACCACAATCTCCCACAAAATTCTTATGATTGCATTACTATTGACAAATTATTATTGACTTAATTAAGTACAAGTTATTAACAAAAACATCGGTTGAACTCTCTTGGATAAATTGTAATGCGCAATCGTAAGGAGGTGTAGCAAATAACCAAATCATCATTGATGGCTACTTTCACCGTCAAAATCGGAATTATGAGTGAAGCTTTGAGGGTTTTTTTTGGGGTTCTTTCCTTTTTAGGGGTGGATTTAATACATCGTTCCGGATCCAGATGTGCAATTGTTTTTGGGCTGTGGTGAGTTGGGGTGGTTTAGGGGTAGGGCGTCTAAGGTGCGGCTGGCTGTAGCCATGGCGCCTATGTTCAAGGGTATTAGGTGGGTAGTATATTTTTTAAAAAATGCTCTTTTACTTGTATTATCAATTAGATAATAAGTGCTTGAATTTTGACAAATAATGGTGGAAATTAGAGATCAAAAATTAAATATCGCAGCTTCAGAAAACAAATAAGAAATATCGTAAGAGATTTCAATTTGCCAAAGATAACATTTTCGACCATAACTTTTGAAGGGACGTTCCGATTGTTGTCAAACAAAAAGCAGGAGATTTTTCCCCCTCAATTTCAATTTGTAGTTTTTATTTTTAGCATTCAGAAGGGGTAATTCCACCTCAAGAGATGACAAGTGATCACGGTGTAAAGGTGGAAATGTTATAGTACTTAGCGATAGAGTGCCTGATTATGTCACTGGCCCTATTATTGTCGATAAAAGAGCTGGAAAGTACGATTAGAAGTGGCAAGGACACAGCTCACAATTGTGACTAATGAAGTTGTTTCTCGAGCGAAGATTGCACTATGCACGTAATGGCAAATAATAATGAATGTTCATTGCAATCTTTAACTCCAAGATAAAATAATAATCGAACCCACTATTTTCGGGTTACAAGCCGAGCGCCCATAGACGCACGCCACGAAATCCGAGCCGGAAAACGTCTTTCTTTCGTAATAATAAGCGGAAGGGCACTACAAATTAATCTCGAATAGTTTTTATATAGGCCTAGATAGAAGTCACGCCGTAAAGCGACGATATATACAAAATCACAAGGTGTTGTGGTGAAGGAATATAAAAATTATTATGCGGCGGATATTCCAGCACGCTCCTGGGTCGTATACATAACAAATTCGGGAATGTTAAATTAAGTCCATAAACAATTACCCTAGGCCACAATGACGTGAAGCGTGGTTCCAAAAAAGCACACCTTACTATCAAAACAGGGCAAAAAGGTATCACTTATTCCAAAAACGACGTCGTAGCAGAAAACGCGAACCTCTTCCACATGTTATAAAGCGGATTGCGTAGTATTTGATTGGGCCCCCGGGGCCAAAAATTAATACTTCAAAACAAGCTGTGGCACACCTTGGGTTTGAAACAAAACCCTGGGTTTTTGGAAGGAAACCCAGGGCTTTGAACGCAAAACCCAGGGTTTTGCAATAAAATAAAAATCTTTTGTCCAGTAAATAATTCTTTTTAGAACACATCACAAAAACGCCAGGTTGTCGTACCAAAAACACACAAAACCTGAGTTTTGTGCAGAAACGCAAAACCCTGGGATTGGGGCGTACAAAACCAAGGTTTTGTTTCTGTACAAAACATTCGGTGTTGTTATCACAAAACCAGGGTTCTGTGCATAATTGGACCCACAATATTTATTATATTTTGATTGCCAAAAAAAATTGTTACGAAACCATTGCATGGGGACGGGCACATCCCTGTACCTAAGTGAAAAACAAGGTGTGTGTAATATGACTGATTAAGTCCTTTACACGGTACCTTTTTTGAATATTTTACATAACCAGGATTTCGTAGTTTCTCTACAAAACCTAGGGATTTGTGACTTCCTGGGTTTTGTGTTTCCTGTACAAACCCAAGGTTTTGTACAATAATTAATTCCTCTACGTACGAAACCCAGGGTTTTGTGACATCACAAAACCTGGGTTTTGTGTTTCCCTACAAAACCCGGGTTATTAAATACCGATCCCAAGGTTTTGGTTAACATCACAAAATCCGGCGTTCGTAGAGTGATACAAAACCCCCCAGGGTTTTTTTGACCTCACAAAACCCCGTTTTTTTTACTCAACAAAACCCAAGGTTTTGAAACAAAAACTCAAAACCCAAGTTTATGTGACTCCAAAACCCTGGGTTTCGCAGGAGACACAAAACCCAGGGTTTCGTAAGTGTGAATCAAACCCCAATGTTTTGTAGGCTAAATTGAGTTTGCACAAAACCTGGGTTTGGGAACAAAACCCTTCGGTTTTTGGTTGGAATCATTCGGTTTTACACTGAAACCCAGGGTTTTTGGAACGCCAAAACCACGGTTGCAATTCAAAATAAACAATATTTTGTACAATAACTAATTCTTTTTAGAACAAAATCACAAAACCCAGGGTTTCGTACCAAAAACCACAAAAAACATGGTTTTGTGCTTTGCAGAAACGCAAAACCCTGGGATGGGGGTTGTGTTTCGTACGAAACCCAGGAGTTTTGTGTTAATTAATTCTCTACGAAACCAGGGTTTTGGGACATCACAAAACCGTGGGTTTACCTACAAAATATAAAAATACGAAGCCAAGGTTTTGGACATCACAAAAGCCTGGGTTCGTGAGAGTGTGATACAAAAACCCCAGGGTTTTTGACCTCACAAAACCAAAGGTTTGCATTCAAAACCCAAAGTTCCTACGAAACACAAAAACCAAGTTTTTGTGACGTCATTAAAAACACTGGGTTTCGTCAGGGAGACACAAAACCGGGTTCGTAGGGAGACACAAAACCCAGGTTTAGTAAGTGTGAATAAAAACCCAGGGTGTGTAGGCTAAACCATGAGTTTGGCACAAAACCTTGGGTTTTGGGAACAAAACCCTTGGTTTTTTTTGTGACTCATTGGGTTTTACAGCCAAAACTCAGTTTTGAAATTCCCAAACCTAATTATTGGACAAAATATCTTCCATATTATGGTTCAGAATTAACAAACGGGTTTTGTGCCAAAGTGCGAAAAAAATCATATCAGAGCAAAACTAACCAGTTTATTTTAAAAGTCCTTTCTAGGGTAACTTGTTTGTAGATTATTAAATTTTTTAATCGAACCTGCATCATACACCGTTTTGCTACAAAATTTGATTTGGTGGCCGATTTTGTCCGAAAATCTGCACTTTTCGGATGACAAAAATTGTTTCCTACCAATTTTGAATACTTGCAGATTCTACAATATACATATACTATGACCCTATAATTGTTAATATATCAGTTCAAATGGTACTAACTTATGGATTCAAGTATTGTGTTATAATTAGTTCCAATTTTCACACCAAACCCCTTCAACTTTGACATACTCCCGTGACCAACGACCATTCAAATTTCGCCACTATCGGACAAAAAATTGCTTTGCCACCTCACTCTCTGGAAAGGAACGGTCTACAGTGATGATTTACCCGTAGTTTATGCAGAATTTCAGGAGCTTCAAATTGATAGCTAACTTGTTCAAATTTCAGGTATAGGAATAATATAAAATGCATAAAAGGTATCCCTACCCTTGATTTTTCCAGTGCGCGAAAAAAAAAATACTGCTTTTTCAAAAATTGCAATACTAGAACAACCTAAAAGAGCTATAGGCTTGAAAATTTAATCGATTGTGCCCAAAGCAATCCCTACATATTAATGGTACTAACTTTTTTCACCCTGTCTCAAATATTTTGTTTTTTCATTTGCAGAATCCCAAATTTTACCTAAAATCTGAGCGTTCGAGAACCCGCCGAAAAAAATACGAAAAGGGCGACATTTTTGAAAAGTTAATCGATTATACCCAACACATATTCCAACAAGAATATAAGTTTACATTTTTGTCCAAACTGCAAAATAGTGAGTATTGTTTTTTTCAAAAGCAAGATGCATTTTCAGCATAAATCCATAGGTTTCTATGGGACTTCGGCATTGCGAATACCCCAAAATGCGATTTCTCGGAACGCATCCAACTTGTGCATTTTGACTTCAGATTTGGATTCACATCTAACACCAAATTTAATTAACCCAGAAAACATGTTGTTTTTTTTAATTGTTATGCAAACCCTTACATTTCGATCCTGCAACCTACCATGTCATACACACAGACTTTTATTTTCAGATCGAAAATCCGCTTCGCTTGTGAAAACTATTTGAACGTACGTATTAAATATCAACTATTTTTGATTACATTTTGAAATCAATTAAATAAATAAACAAAGAGGATTAACTCGCTTGCTCTCACCGTAACGCCAGCTATCAACAAACAGTTTAAATTCATGTGGCATTCTCTGTTTACTCACGGTCCTTTTCAGGGAAAGACACCTGGAGCGTATAATTCGTTGTAGATATTTCAATGGTTTCTTGCTTTCAGATGTCCAAATAGCAGTAATCTGAAAAAAAAGCTCTAGCGATTGAGCTACTTTTCATGGTGCAAAGAGCACAATCCTGCCCCGTTCACGAATAAAAAACTACTGTGCGTTCGAACATTGACCGTATATCATTTTTTGGAAAAGGAAAACAAGGATAACAAAAGTCATAAAAGAAAGTGTTTTTAGTAACCCAAAACTAAACATATTTTTTTAGCACAATCTGGAATTTTTTTTTTAAAGAAGCTGATTCACTGATTTTGGTAGGTAAAGGTGTCAACATTTACAAAAAAAGTGAGTTATCGTATAGGGGGTGGGGAAATTGGTTTTTCGGCAGTCAAAGGTCAATAACAGTGGTCAAATTGTGAATGTAGGCACGATCAAGCCCGAGTCACGTTTGGCAAGTCTACAAGTGACGCCGTTAATAGTTTGAGTTCAACCACGTGATCCTACAAGGGGCAGGATTCCCAAAAAGGTATAGTTTGTACTATCTGCGGCCGAAATTTTGGAGTTTATGGCTAAAAAAACAGCAAAAATCAATAAAAGGTCATTTTCATTGTACAGGGTCAAATTTTAAATTACTTACTCCGATTTGATAAAAATGGTGCTTAATTATATTGATGGAGCTCATAGGATTAAAATAAGAATAGTTTGACTGTCTTAATGCTTAGTACCAATGTATGGGCACCAAAGGTCAACATCCATTGCATTCAATGGGGTTTGACCCTGTCTCCCTACTTCGTAAGTAAGCATTTAATTTTTTGTACTCCCTGCTTAAGTCCCAGCTAATCATCAATGATTTGTCCGCGGCCAAGTCCCGCTAACACCGGCTTGCGGGGCATAACTTTTTTGTACATGCCGCCCTCGCTATGTCCCTGCATATACCCCCTCTATATCGCTGGTACCCCTAGGGCCGGGATGACCCGTGATAAAGTGCATTATGACGTCATTGTGACGCCACACTATTTCCTTGGGTGCATGTGACCACCCCTAGGTAAACATTGTTCCTACAACGGCTTGGTAAGAACGAGGGTTTATTGCACATATAATGTTGCAAAGTGGTTATAAAAACATTGCGGTCAGCCGTGGATTGGTTTGCACTTACTGTTTTGGATGATGTGGGTTTTCGTTTTGTTGGCTGTAAACGCAGATGTTGAATAATTGTAATTAACATGTAACCGTGATCCGTGAAGCAGTGATCCGTGAATGATTAGAGGAGGCCGCTCTTTTGAACCAAGCATATATAAAATTGGATGGATTTGAAGCACAATATTCCAAGTAATTGGTCGAGCTATGATTTTTAAAAATTTGCGAGTTGCGCCGCAGCGAGAGCACAATTTTTTTAAAACTCATAGCGGACTCAATTACTTGGATATTGTGATAAAAAAATCCAATTTTATATCATTATGTTTTGTTTCAGAATCTTGTTCCAGATATTATTTACACATTTCATTTTTGAGAGAATGTAAATATGCCAACCTGAACTAGTAACCAAGACACACGACAACACCAGACTTCCCAGTCAATGCACCCAGACAACTGGCCCAGACACTTGAACTCCCAAAACTGATACCATAACATTCCTACACTTAACATTTGAACCCAAGACAAACTGAACCTGACACCCAACATCTGACACCCAACATGACATCTAATTCCTGACACTCCAAACATAACACCTTGACAACCAATTATACGGACACCTGAAACCCAACATTTGACCTCCAAAATCTGACACCGCAACTCTGACACCAATACCCTGCCACCCGAAACCTGAACTGGCAACCGCACCCACTCCTGACACCCAACATGACACTTGGCACTTTACACTTCACCGCGACCAACATCTTGCCAGGGCCATTGGGTAGTGCGCCCCACATCCTTTTTTACCAAATGTAGCATGGAATACCTTGTATCTAGTAAGTTCTGTAGAAATAAATTTTGTATTGTGCCAGCACCCTATCAATTCGGCAGCCTCAACGGAATAACTGCATGTTGAAGGATATGGTGGCCGAATACTAAATGCATACCCAGTTTTCTGGATATCAAACTGTATCAATGTCGCATCAATGACAGATGTGACGTGGTAAAATACCACTTAAGCACCGTATTTTGCTGTGAACGCACAGCGTATCTGCATCAGATGCCATTGATTCTTGTGAAACGCCAGCTAGCTGGTCAGATGCCATCCACCACGCAAATTTGGACAGTATTGTAACCACGTAATTTCATGGTACTGAAAATGTGTCAAAAATACTAACCCACCTTTTTAATTAAACACCCTTTATACAGAATTGCAAACACCACCCTTTTGTCGAGTCGCACACCTAGCGATGGTGGTTAAATTTAGCTACTCTACCTTGTCTAGTATTGGGACCATGCACTAAGCCCGTAGTCGATGGGGACATCCTTCTATGCTGTTGTTTGTAGTCCCCCCCATCTGGGGGCTAAGGGAAAAACCAGTGTAAATGCATAATAAATATTACGATCACATAACTGTCCTGTTCCCCGGCACATAAAACAGGCACATTTTCTTAAAAATATATAAAAGTCAACTTCAATTTCATTTCCTCCCCAAAAAGTGAACTAGGGGATACACATAGACTTCAGCAAACAATGGGTGCTTTTTTTTTTTTTTAAAGATATTCAATCACCGGCCCGGTGGTGGAAGCAGAATTAGTCGGGCGGGAGCCACAGTCCGGGGCTCCATAACGATAACGGACTAAAGCGTGAAACTAATGTTGTCTGAAGAGTCAAATGAATCGATTGCCTATTGTTCACCATTGTTCCCCGGACTAATGAGTACTCCGGACAAATTACTTCTACACGGTATTCGGTGTAGAAACACTTCAAATTCCCTTTCATCTGGGATGCATGACCATTGTTATAGTTGTCGCCCCCTGAAGAGATTTCAGCTGTTCGCTCTCCAATTAGACTGAGTACTTTTTCAAGTACAAAATACGTAACCTCATTCACAAATAATAGATATGGATCTTCTATAGTGCGTGGTCAATTAACTTTGGCCATGTTTTTTCATCATTTATCGAAAAGGAGAAACTGACAAACATCATAAGAGAATGTTGCTGGGCAGGCTTTGACCTAAAAACTTTGTGGTGCAGAACCAAATCCGTAACTTATTGCTTACTTCATTTCTATTCACTTACCGCGTTTTCATAAGAAATTTAGTGTCAACGACCTATTTATAATTACACTGGTTAGTTTTGTTAGAGAGTACGGTATTGTCACTCACCGCAATCGTGGAGGTGGTAACACTGGCTATAACAATGGCCCACATACGCGGCCCATTGTACTATCTTTAGCTCATGGTTTGCGAGTCTATACTATCCATTGGTCTCTGATATTTGGGAAAAAAATTGAGGTGACATTTTATATATTTTTAAGAAAATTGCAGTTTTTATGTGCGGGAAACAGACCGTTTATGTGATCGTAATAATTTATTATGATTTACACTTGGTTTTCCCTTAGCCCCCGATGGGGACTACAGAATTTGTTATAAGCCGTTGGTTTATTGGTCCACGTCCCCATGGCCCCTACCGGGGCACCTGAGGCAGACCAGGGAAGGAACATTGGAATTGACCTGTGCACCCTGCCGACCCCGTAAGCACCATTTTCACGTTCATTCATCGCACTCAGTTTTGGAGCTTCCGCGGTTGGGAATATTGCGAGAGCTCGACACAACGGTAACGGAACATACAACGGCCCAGTAATGCAGTGGGCACACAGAAACCAGCTCTGCTATGTCCTATGCTATGTCCGATGACGTATGCCGAATGGCATTGGATGGCATGCGCAGACAAATAAGTTGACGCATCTTCCAATGGCGGTGCCCTGTTAGGTTTACAAGGTGCTGATTACGTCAGAGGCCTGCTCAGACTGCCTTCTTTTTTGTACCAAATCAGAAAATATGTATCAAATGCTTGATAATGTGCCCCAAAAGTGCACAGAAAGTTTCTGTGCAATGATATTCTGAAACCGAACCGTACGTTAAATTGTTCTAAACGTAGTGTTTTCGCATCAAAATTCCAACCGCCGCACGGTCCAGCCTGGCCGGCTCACAATTTTGTCATTTTGTTTGACCCGGAGTCATTCTACAAAATATGCGTGGCTAAGGTCAATAAGGTTGTCAATAATCTACGTGCCTGATTGGTCAATTATATAATTATATTAATTTATGTCAATAACATTTTATCCAGTACTATTCTGAAGGCCTTTATTGTAGGTACCTATTTTGTATCATGAAAGCGACATTTTTTTCCTCTCGAAATTTACGTCTTTCTTACTTCTATTCAGTTCGGTTGTAACTTGGCACGATCGGTTTGTAGAGATGCTATATATGTTTGTATTTTTTCTTTTGGGGTTTTGCGGCCGATTTTAGCTACAATGTTAGCATTTATTCTTGAACCGAATGAAAAATTTCGAACAAACCTAGAAAACAAGTGTTAAATGACCTTATTTGGTCAAGAGTATTCCACATATAGATAGACAAAAAATGTGGCGATCCTGTCTGATGGGTCCACAGCGATAAATTAACCCATATGTCTTGGGACCTAGGACAGGATCGCCTAAAATGTTTACCTTGTTTAGACCGAACCCGTTCATTGGGATTCTTTTGCAACGAATCCAAAAACATTTCCTATTTTATGGGCACATGCATATTTTTTGTTCGCTTGAGTGATAGGAGTTTCGAGTTGGTGTAAAGCTGTATGGCAGGTTAAATTTACAGGACGTGAGGAGATTTCCAGAAGAGCGAACACAATTTTCTCGAACCCTGGTTTTTTTTTAGCACATTCGGATGCTTCCAACGTAATTTAGATCACACCTTAAGTTAATTAGCCGAATACGCCGTCTCTATGTATAAAGATGATGATTTAAGTAAACTTTCTCTTTCTTTCTTCTGTCGTGCACGACAGAAAGTCAAATCATGATTTTCTATGGGGACAACAATTACTATAGCAGGGGCAAGTTCAAAACAAAGTTTGCGGTTTTCTTTGCAACCTCTTTGAACCCAGAACCTTAGAAACGTTTCTCGGTAGGTGGTCTCAATCCGATCCAGTTGAAATTAAACATTGAGAAAATCTGTGTTTTTAAGTCAAAAAAGTTACTTTTTACGCCATTTCAAGCTACCCATCTCAAATAACTTTATCTGTGAACTTCAAAATGAGTTATGCAAGTGGTGGAAATGCATTTTCTTTTTGGAGATCAATGAAGGTAGATCATGGCTATTCCTATCAAGTAAGCAAAATAGCATGGGTAATCATTACTTATATGGTATGCACCCGTATATGTACATTAACGATGTTGTTAAACTGTATAATCCGTTGGAGAATGAGGAAAAAAAGAGGTTTGTTGTTGTGATTACAAAAATTAGTCATATCTGCTTATTTGTTTATCGTTTTCTTTCATTTTTCAAACATTGGAAGTATATTAGATATGTTTTATTAAAACAACAACAAATCTATGATTCAGTGAGTTTATCAAGGTCAAGTTCATCTGCAACCCTTGCACAATTTTTTTTTATTCACGTAGTAGGTATGAGTATTTGTAATATTTTTGTTTATTTTGGAAAAAGGACCAGTACAAGCAAATATGAGCGTGGGGTGGGTTTTAGAAGCGTCACGTGCTAAAAGTACTGTTAGCAAATGCAAGGGCATTTTCCGCATGGAAAGATGGTGAGGATAATCGGGTTGCTTCCATGTCGGCCTCGCACAACAATATTGGCAAGGTAATGGATCGTTTCACATCTGAATAACTCTTCTTTTTCTGCTATTGAAGCAGCGTATTACAGTCTGAAATGGTATCGTGATTGTAACGAGAAGCTATAAAAGCAATCTGTGTGAAGTCAAGTTTTTTACCAGATGTCTTTTAGAAGGTTTGAAGCATTATCCCTTGCTAAAGCCAGTATGTAAGGAGGAAACAGTCACCGCAGACATGCTACAAAAATCGTGCTTCATTATAGTGTTGGAGATAAGCTGATGAATATTTGCTTATGGGCATTGGTTTGTGTCATATGCCGGTTTTAAGCAATAGGAATCTTTTCATAAGCGAGATGCGATGTTG
This sequence comes from Ophioderma brevispina, assembly GCA_023653785.1. Taxonomy (NCBI): domain Eukaryota; kingdom Metazoa; phylum Echinodermata; class Ophiuroidea; order Amphilepidida; family Ophiodermatidae; genus Ophioderma; species Ophioderma brevispina. The sequence goes on along the minus strand of JAMKCH010009535.1, from coordinate 8,490 downwards.
AATTCCATTCGTTTGTTAGTGGTGTATTACCAAGAGTAAAACCGATAAATACAGAGAAGGTGATGGGTTGGGATGGGGAAAAGGCCATGTCCAATTTAACATTATGAGGTTAGCAGGTTCGGCAAATTCTGAACAAATTCTATTTCGGTCCGTGAATTGTTTTAGCAAATCTTCAAATTCCTATAAGCTATATTATAAGAGATGGATCAGACGACCCGACAGTATAGTGTAGGAATTAACCACGCACTTAAAACCTTGGTGTGGATGCTAAAGATCTTAGCTTACATAGTTTGAGGGCAGGAGGTTGCACGGCTGCCGCCCAAAGCCCAATGGGTGTACCAGAAGATGTTTAAAAGAACAATGGGGTGTAACGGCTGCTGCCCAATTGGGTGTACCGACAGATGTAAAAACAATGGGGTGTAACGGCTGCTGCCCAATGAGGGTGCAAAAGATGGGCTTGTCAAGGAATCTCGAAATCATTTCTTTCAGTTACCAAGGGGTTCGCCATGTAATTGTTTTTACTATGAGGAAAAAACTGGAACAATGAAAGTTCCTCGTATGCAGCTCAGAGTGTCAAATAATTTTATCTATTATATGCAGTTTAAATTACAGTGACGTCTGATATTTCAGAATAGCACGTTTCCAAGTTGTAATGGAGAATTTGTTTCAAAGGTAATTGTTTGCAGAGTTGTATTTTTGCCGGAACATGCTTTATGCCTGAAATAATTAAAATATGAATAGATGATATATTTGCGTAACCCGTTCTTTGATCTGTGAAGGGTTGTAGGGGACTTCGCTGTCCAGCGGTTCCAGTTGACGTGAGATGTTCCCTCGTTTGCAGAAGCTTATTAACATATAAAATGGTCCAACCTGTCAGATTACAGGAATAGGGCGCAATAAAAAAATGTTTATTTCCGATTGAGCCTGCAAATTAGGAAATTACACGAATGGTATCTGTAAAACCCTTAACGCGTCCTTGGGTGTTCACCAAAACGTGTTGTATTTTAGTGATATTGATTTGTAATATCCATTGCGAACAGACAAAATCAAAATCCGTGCGTGCATTGACCAGCATTTGCAAAACATCGCCTTGTTTGCGTAAAGTGATAACAAGAAAAACCCTTATGAGCAGTTGATCTAAAATAATCGGCAGTCCTGGTGTAAGGGGTTTAAAATATTTCCCTTTAGGAACCCTAACACTAAACCCTAACCGAATCTTATGTGGCAGCTATAATGAAAAATAATAAGTAACCCCTAAAACCAAGGATTGCCAAAAATCAAATCATAGATGAAAACAATGTTACACATTTATTCACAAGACAGTGGGACAGACATTGTCCTCATAAGTGAATAGAGATGCTATTTGTCTGTTTAAAATTTTACCAACATATAATATAATTCCTAAATATCGATAACTAGCTGCCCTTGTGCAGTTTCAAAAAATGTTGTCATTTGCTACTAACAAGGAGATAGTAAAAAACAATGATCATATTGTGATAACGTGCGTATCAAAACGAAGTGAAATCAAATCGTATTTGAAGATAAACTTCCTTACCGAAATTTTCATGTCTATGAAATTATATCCATCATCGTTTTAAAAAAAAACAAAAAAACAAAACAAAAAAAAAATCGGGATCAACTCAACTAAGCGCCGACCCATCATATAGATCAAAGACATCTTCATATCCTACATAAACAGATAACTAAATAGAACTAAAAACGAAAATCAACAATTAAAATAAACACAACACAAAAAGTAAGATCCCCTCTAAAACAACGCTCATTATTTCTTATGTAGGGCGTTGTCAAAGTTATGACTATAACTTAAACACGATGCATTGCATTTTAGTATACGGCCATTTTACAGTAAGTACTCGGAATAAGCTATTACCCGAATGACTACGATGAATATTGTTCAGAAGCACAGAAAAAAGATGGCTTTGCACCCAGAACTTTTCTTCTTGCTCTAGGGGTAACAAGCTAATGTAGTCTATATGTATATTATATCTAAACAACTGGAAAATGTGTTTGGGAACGTAATCATTTCCTTGAGGGTTGATCATTACTGACCTCGCGTGCATTGAATTGAGTTCGCTTTGCAATAGGTTCGGCCAGATATCATGAATATATGTCAGCTCCTTCCAAAACGTAATAATACAACTAAGCAAGTTAAGTCAGGGATCCTACATAAATCGGGATAGGACATTCGATCAAGAGGGAAGGGGGGCAACCGCATGAAATCTGCATGAAATCTGTAGCTTATAGTTCGCCACTCGTCCGTGGCGCTATACGCTACGTCATCCCGGTCATACGTCAATGGGCCGCCATAAGTTATTACGTCATGAGGCATTAATTATTATATTAGGTTAGTTATCGAAAATGGGTGGCGCTATCACCATCGATATACGAAAATCGTCTATTTTTACACGTCATCCGGCCTGGTAAGTGGGTCCGCCACTTTTCTGGAAATGTACCTGGTGTGTCTTTAAAGCACGTATCTTTAAATATAGTATTCCTTACCTCAATTTTCCTATCGAATTCCTCAAGAGGGTCTTCCAACAGGATTGTCGGTTGAGTATCGACGAGGCTGTGAATGTGTAATGAGTTATAAAAAACAGAGTAAAGAAAATTGTATGTGAATGAAAACAACCAAGGCCTCTGGCTGTTCCCGGTTATTTCTTTACAATGGGGACGAACACGCTTATTTCGCTGATTACCAACAATACCAAACGAACGAGCAGGCGGACGCTGTTTTCGCACTTACCGAGGTCACGTTCTATACTAAATACAATATTACACTGTGTACTAAGATTGTGCTAAATACGTCCCATCGTCATAGCAACTACGACATGACTATTAGCCCATGCTATTTTAGAAGCCATTTTGAAAATCTGACCAAAAAAATCCGTGCCCGATCTATGCGATGATAAAAGTTCTGCATAACAACCAAGCCGATGATGTTCTTGGATATAAATGGTTTAATTTTATATTCGAGGGGGGCGACTGGCGAATCAACGAGAAAGTGCATTTAACGTGCCGTAAGTTTTAGTTGTATTGGGCTTGGCGGTAACACCCAGCGTCCACCAGTGAGCTGCCGATTCAAGATGGATGTCCCGACCTCTATCCTTTTATTACACGGCCAATTATTTTCTTCATGGTGGTTACCACACAGCTACCACAGAGTAGACACACATTACCTACCCACTAGACGTACACTCGCCGGCCAGGATTCCGTGTATTTTTGCCGATAGACGATAGTTACACCCAGCGGCTGTCGCAACCGTCGTGGAGTAAGCTAGTGGTTACACCGGCTCTCGTCGCGCGCGTATTTCTCATGGCACAATTTTGTTTTTTTGATATTTTTGGCCTATATTTGCATTTTGTATTACAAGGGCGGGAATATGGGGATTTTTGATGATGCCCGAATTTGAATTTCGAATGAGTTTCCTAAAAAACGTTCAAAAAACACTAAAAACGTGAGCCCAGGGTATAGCGCCCTCATTTCATGAAATTTTCACCCACTCAAAATGGCGTCGTGGTTACCGTGGAGTAGCTACGTGGTAGCTTGCGTACTGTCTACTTCAACATCCACCCCTTCTCCCACCTAGTGGGGCAACTACAGGGTAGCCATTTGGGGTAGGTACACAGATTAGCCACATTACTGTTTACCTACTAACTGTGTACTCTGTAAGCCGTTATCTGTGCAGCTACCGCCGTCTCATTAGCCAGTGGTGTACTGTGCAGTGCTGCCACGTAGACCGGTTTAGCTCCGTATAGGCTACCAACATGAGTAGATCCGGCCGTGTACTCAACTCTGTGACAACAACCTATTTAATTAGCATCTGATCCTAAAAATTTACGGTCATTAAATTCATTGCGTGTGTATGGTGCGTTCGACTAAGTGTGGGTGTTCTCGCTCGCACGCTGCGTGCGTGTATGTGTGTGTGTGCGCACCAAAATATGACATAAAAGTTTATATTTTTAAACTTCCAACTACGATTGTTGATTTTATTGTTAGTATTTTTCAAAAAAAAAAATATGCCCTTTGTCCCACAGATAGGTGTGTTTTGAATATCGAAATAAACAATGGACAGTAGGTCAAGACCTACCGCCGCCTGCGTGACAGTTTATTTCTGAAAAAAAATGCTGCCGTTTATGAATTTTGACTGCCAGATACCTCTAATCCCTCACGAGTTTGACCATCGCAATGCAAAAATGTGAAGATTTGCTATGCAATCTTGAACCCATTTTTTACAAAAATTCTAGAGGATGTCCTCGAAAAAAGATTATATGAAATATTTTTATAGAGGTGGCAGTTTTGTTTTGAGGTGGACACCTCTAGGTTTTAATTGCATTTAGATTATGCTTGCATTTAATTTTAGTTCCCGCTTTAACTGTGTAAGCAGAACTGTCACTGCTGCTTTCAAGCAACCCTGATACTGAATGTACTAGGGTAATTCCTGACTTAAATTGTCTCGTATTTGCTTCCAAAAAGCCCAGAAAAGGGGCCGATACTAGGTGGTAATACTGGTATATAAAAACTGAGCTTGCTGATTGCGTGGGAAACCTATGTGCCAGGATATGTATTTTTACTTCTTGACGTGAGTTTTAATGTTGAGAAATATATCTAATTGGATTTGATTTCATTTATTAATTGGTTCCAAGTCGAAGATGTTATCACGAGAAGTAAAGATGATATAACGACCCGTATTATTTTACTTTTAGAGACCAGAAGCCAGAACCAATGAAGAAAATTATTCATTGACATGATACAACCGATCATCCCAGTTCCTGGTGATTATAAGATATTTTCATCCAGGCGATCGAAAGATAATAAAACTTCTAAAATTTTTGTAGAAACATTGTTGATTTTTTTTTGTAGAACAACCGGTTTGGGTATATTGACTAAAACGACACAGGGTTGACTACGAAGGTAATTTTAAAATATCTCATACTGGTCATAGCGTTTAAATCCAATTGCGTAAAATTTTTTTACAATAATATTGCATCATTGTTGTGAGTCAAATCCTGAATTGAGCATTGCCTATAACGTAAACCTCGGGTTATCTATAATTGTTTAGTGGTTGCGCTTTATTCCGTAGTAGAGTACATGCACGTTCGTGTAAGTTTAGTGGCTCGAATCGCAATGCTCATTGGTCAAATTCGACCCCGCTTCTCAGTTAGCATTACAACGTTGGCCCACCAGTGGCCCAACGTCACCCGTAACGTTGGGCAAAACCGTCGGAAAAATTACGTCGGTCCAACGTCATTTTTTCCGTCGGCCCAACGATGAACCTGCGTCGGAATTTTCGATTTGGGCCAATATCGGGCCAATCCGAGCCATGTTATCCAACTCATAATTAAACGATGTTTTGCTACTCTGTTATAAAATCATTAATGGGATTGTTAATGAAAAAAAACCATTAAAACATATATATTTTTTCACTTTTAATATACCCATTAGATTTCGTAACTTATGTTTAGGTACATTCGTCGGCTGAATGCAGACCAACGTAAGTGCATTTTGACTAATTATTGCAGGAAGACATTTTTGTGGTCTATTGACCTCCTAGGGTGTGAGTCCATAAAAGCAGTATTACAATAGAAATGTATTTGTAGGATATAAATGAAATAATTTCTCCTTGACAACGTAATTAAATATTTAGAAAACGTTAGTGATATCAGTATTTTCTTGTAAATCAAGACCAACGTACGTGCCACTTACGTTTGTCTTGCACTGAAAAAAATTTTAATGCAAGACCAACGTAAGTGCCATCTACTGGGTCCCTGCACTGAAAAGGTGCAAAAATGTTTAATGCAAGACCATTACAAGAGTGCAAGACATTACACATACGTATCTTCTTTTCTAATTAAAACTTGTTTTAATCACTTACATATCTTAAACCACATCGTTTAATTAGGCGCGAATACCTCCTCTTTCCAAAATTAACCAACACTCCAATTTCCGATTCGGACCACATGTCACTTGATTTGGTCTTACATTCAGCTTGATGATATTATTATAGCAACAGAAACTCAACTTACCTTGACCGGGATTCGAACCAGAGACCTTTGTATTAGGAGGCGGATGACTGACCAATCGAGCTGAGCTAATTTGCCCTTCTTGATCATTGATAACAAATGGAAAATTTAATATATCAATTGTAAAATAAAAAAGCTTCAACAGTATATGCAAACACTAAGAAAGACGAATGACTCATAAAAATGCCGACCTACGTCAATAGCCGTCACATGAGGTGAAAAAACCCGACAAGCTCAGGAATCCTCGAATGGCGGTAAAACAAAATTGAAAAAATATAGTCACTGCAAATGGCATATGTTTTATTTTTATGCAAAATGTTGCTAGCATAGACCGTATTTTTGCTAAAAGCCCTGTCCGTTTGCTATAGGCCTACTAATTTCCTTTATTCAGTAAGGCCTAATAGAACTATAGTCCCTGCGGGACAACAATGCCCCAACGCCAGCCCGACACAACGACCCGGTTCCCCACTATGTTTCCCACTTTCGCCCTCGACGTTTGCTTCGACCATAAAACGACCATTCACTCAACCTTTTGTCCATGTCGGGGCCAACGTTACCTGCGACCGCGACCCCGCCGACGTCCCCAACGTCGCCCTACGTCAGGTTGATAGGTGGTTGTACTACGTCGGGCCAACAAATCTTTATGTCCACGTCGGCAACGTCTCTATTTGCCAACCCTTTTTCCCGGCTATTTCTTGCATGCCATTTTCCCAACGTCGGCCGACGTTGGCTTGCCGACAGGAAAAAAAAAACATCCGACTTTTCCAACTTTGGCACTATTGGCTTGCAACCGCGACCACTGCCAACCAATGGCGACGTTGGCCCAAACGTGGTAATGCTTCCTGGGTTTTTCCACATACGTATGGCGGCAAGCCAACGGTTATAACGTAGGTATAAGAAAATTTCTTTCCATTTCGGATTATACCACCTTAAGGATAAACGAACCTTCGGAATAACGACCTTCGGAATAGTGACGCAACCGTTATTGCTTCTGCCATATGGCCAGAATTTTTAACCGAGATTATGTATCTCTCAACACAACGTTTAGGTCCATTGAGAAAGTACCTTCGCTACCCCATGACCTAGCCACCGAGTGCGTAGCTCGCGCTTCGCCCTCGGTGGCTAGGTCACTGGGGTAGCGAGGGTGCTTCTCGATGGACTAGCACTGTTATGACTGTTCTATGGGGACATATGATTCTAATATTATTCCAATTGCTAACCGATGAACGCAAAATATGTAACCGGATCTACCTTTGACTGCCTGGCTTCATATATAGATCCCATCCCTAAACATATGAAAGAAAGAAAAGTCATGGTTCCCCTATCGTCCACATGTCACCTGCCCCTGTGCTTTTAACTCTAAATTTGCACAAAATTATTGTTATATGCCAAAATTTTCCTGGTTGGGCAATAATATTAAGCAAGAAAAAGGTTTCATAAAAAAAAAAATAATTTAACCACTTACGGATGAGTTTCTTGACCGTTAATAACATTATTGAGCTGAGAATTACAAGGTTCTAATTGAACATTTGGTTCATTTTCCAGATTGGACTTTTAAGTTTACAAAACAAAAGAAATTATACGGAAGTGGACTTTAAACCAAATGTACATTTTAAAACCTAATTTTAAACTTGCAATTTATTTTCAGAAATGTTAATATCTCCCCTAACCCAAAATGTCAGAACTTACAACACGTACGACCAGCAATTAATAGACTATGGGGCGTAGCACCAAATCCCAAGCTGCATAACAAGTTCCGTAGTCCATTCAAAAGGATAAGACAAAACCCGGTGTAAAATTATTGATAATTATTACCTTACATAACCGTCTGTTGCCCCAAATAAAACTTGCACATTTCTTAAAATTGAATAAAATATCAGTGACCAATGGATATGTATAGACTTCATCAACCATTAACTAAAGATATTACCAATGGGCCCGGTATGCGGACCCTTTTTATAGCGGTGTTTATCACCTCCCGAGTCGGGTTGAGTAACAAAATAACCGTCCTCTTTCACATATCCATGGACCTAATGCAATACCTACCCTGTTTACATTATGTTTTCTTCTGAAAACGCGGTAAAATTGAACAGAACTGAGGTATGCAATAAGCTACGGATTTTAATTTTGACAATTTGTAGGTCAAGCTTGCCCATCACATTCTGCAGATGTTTTGTTTGGTCTTTCTTCCTTTTCGAATAAATGAAGAAAAACATGAACAAAGTTAATTGAACACGCACTATAAAGCTCAAGATTTATTTATCTATCTGCGAATGAGGAGATAATTTTGGCTTAACGTCATTAAAAAAAGAATTCGTCTAAAATAGGAGAGGCGGTAACACCTGAGTCTTTTCAACCGAGAGACAATATATCAATGGTCCTGCATCCCCCAGATGAAAAGGAATCTGAAGTGTGTTTTCAACACCACATACCTGGCCGGTAATTGAA
>JAMKCH010009534.1:0-97268 GCA_023653785.1 Ophioderma brevispina | reverse complement strand
ACTCATCAATTTTTTGTGACTCTTCATTTTAGGCAAGGGCCATATTTTGGGACGCCAACACTGTCTCGCAATGACGTCGCTGTGCTTAACTAGTTTATTTAGTGTGTGTAATTCCAAATTGATGCCTAACCCAAAAACTAATTGCAAAACGAATCCTTTCTCCAGAAATGTATGAGAAAACCTTTAAACAGTCGGCAGGTCACTCAAGTACTTTTGTTCACACTAAAAAATGGTGGAAAGGGCATTTTACATGGGACTTTCACATATAAATAGGAAAACGACCTTGATATTGTCAACATTCCCTGCACACGTCTGCAGTTCAAATCGATGGAAACCAGGCCCACGTTATGGCATATGAGAATTCAATTCTATGCCAGTAAATGTAAGGTTATACTTTTTTCGTGGTCTTCGCTTTCGAAAAGAGATAGAGTAACACGTAAACAGACTTGTGTAGCACACAATTCAATTAATGATTTCGGCATGCTTTAAAAATTTGTGGGATTTCTATAACTTCAGAGACCAACGCTTTTCAAATCTAAAATTCGTCGCTTTTAATTCGTTGTTTTTTAACCCACAAAAACACCCTTTTCCTGTATATTAGGACCAGTTTAGATAAGGTAGTTGACATCGCAAACAATAATATCATGATTTTATAATGAATTCAGGTTATTTGGCCCTCAAAGTAGGACATTTTCCAGAGCGTGTTCGACCAGCTTATGAGGTCACATCGATTGTATTGTCTTCTCGTGTACAGAAAATAACGCCTGTGTGGGGTGACTCCTGATTTACTGTACAGAACAACATATCCAAAAGTTACCTTTTTAAAGGTAATGGTTTTGTAAGGGGTCAAAAAAAATATGCAAAACACGACGCAAGTAAACCAACATGTTCGTCAGCTTGGAGGGATTAAAAAAAGGTATTAGCTTCTCCATCTACGGGTGTAGTTCAAAGTTAGAGTTTTGAAATTAGGTTCTGGTCACAATGAGATGGGTTGTAAAATTGTTCGTCTATATGGAAACTTAGAGCTGGAAAACTTATACTGGTGGGAAACATTGAGTGATATGTGTTGCATACATGTAATTTTAAATTAGAATGCAAAATGTGAATGGGTTGTGAATACCCGTGCCCATACTGATTGGTCTCAATGGTATGCTAATTTAAGGCGGTGAAGGTGCAACCCACATGGCATCAGGAGATGGGGAGGTTGTCTAGGACTTTTTCCACAATGGAGACAGCATCCTCCACCCCTCTTTTGTCTTGCAAAAAAAACAGTGGGGTGCCAAAAACTGGTGCTGTGACTCCGACTTCTCTCTTCCTTTTCTCCTTTATTGAGTAAGTAGGTCCTAGGTATATAATTAGGTCAAACCAACTATTGTGTGAATTGTAGTTGCTGCCTTGTGGTTGGTACGTTGTGTGCAAAAAAAGGCCTGTTTTAAGGGACCATCCATGACAGAAAGGCACCTGCTGCCTTGCAGGGTGTCACCGTGTGATGAAAGACAAAGGCTAAGGGACCTCCCAAATCAGAAAAGGTGCTGGAGACCTGGTGAATCACAGCTACTATTTAGCTAATGGACAAGATGAATAGTTCAAAACGTAGCACCGGGGTTAAAGCCCTGATTTAAAGTATTGGCCTTCTGAGTCACATTGGTCTATACCAATATGAATGATGGGTTGGTCCTAAAAGCCTACTGGACGTTCCAACCCTGATATTGACAAAGATCATGGACATACTTAGTTAGACGCAAAAATGCTTTCATTCATAGCACATTTAATGGTAACAGAACACTTTCAACAACAGCCAAGAAAGAAGAACTCGTACATGAAGCCACAACTGTTATTGATAGCGATGGTCATCCTCATACAAGAACACCGCATTGTGCACAAGTGAACCTCTACTACGGAGAATATCCATGTATATGCACTTATTACAGCATCGCATGGAAGAACAAGAGAATGAGATACAGGATAGGGGGGGGTTTCTTTATCACCAAAGGCTCTCAAGTCATGTGACAACCTTGTCAATCTTAATGAGCGCATCTTGACGCTTACACTGACGGGCAATCCTTAAACAACAGTCATTTGATGTTACAGCCCCCACAAACGACCTAATACCAAAGAAATGTCTCTCACTTTTACCATAAACTTTCCACTGCCACCATTACAGTTCCAGCCCATATCTTCTGTAATACCTCGGAGATTACAACGCTAAGCTTGGGCCTGACGACGCGCTGTTCACTTGCAACAACGAGTCTAACCGAAATGGAATGTAAATGAAGGACGTCCTGGAACCACTTAACCGTGTGCCACTAATACCAAATTCCAATAATCATTCAGGTAGACTGTGGACACACCGACGCCCAATGGAGAAAATTGTCCAAGCTGGACTATATTCTGGTCCGAAAGAAGTGGATTAACAGCATTAAGAAATCAAGAGCCTACAACACTTTTGATGCTGTTAAGTCTGATCTACAGAATTGTCTCTTGCAGGAGACAGATAAGTTATCGTCAGAGTAAGCCACCTCCCAGAGATCCCATGAAAAACAAGAGACTGGAGGAAGGTAGTGGGGGATAAAAAGCTTTGTGAGCGAGATACTGTAGCGGTCCATAACAGGTTCAACACTTTTGTTGATGAGCTGAGACAAGACTCCAGCTGCAGTAGTATATAATGTCATCCACTTCAGCAAAACAAGAAATGGCAGTGAGATGTACTAGAAGAAAGAAGAAAGACTACTGCCTTGGCCTCAAACGACAAAGTCAGCAAAAGCAAAGCCAGAGAAAAATGAAGTCTTGCAGCCAAGAAGCACCGTACTAAAATCCACCAGAAGCTCCAAGAAGAACCATGATGCTTGCGAAGGGCTGCACTGATGGCGCTTACATGTGGTGATTGAGGAGCATGTTAAGTCAAAGGCTGAAGAACTTGACGCCCTACATCTTGAAAACAAGATGCTACTGCCTGGAAGGCCTGAGTGAGTGACCGATAAGGAGGCTACCCCACCTTAAGAAGCAAAGGTGATGGATGAAACACGAAGAGCGCCTTGAAACATGTTTAGCACTTTAGTTTTCTACTTGGCAAGCCAGTCAGAATAACACTAACCTGTGAAACCCATTTCTTCAATCACAAGAATGCAGACACCTCCCATCCAGACTGGAACTTTCACTATGGAGGAGCTTCAGATCTGTCTGAAGAAACTGAAGGAACCCCAAGACACCTGGTCCGACAACATTCATGCTAGTCCTGGAGAATCACTATTCAACGATAAACTGTTAGAATTTTGTATAACACCTACATGGAAAAAAAACCAGCGCCTTTTGCAAACACATTTCATATTCCTCTACCAAAGAACAGGGCGACTCCAACAACCCCAACAAAACTACAAGGAAGAGACACTGTCACGACTGGCCTCTAAGATCTAAAACTCCATGCTGCTCACATGGACAATCACTCCTCACTTAGATCCCGTTCTCACGGAAACACGAACGGTTTTTCGCAAAGGCAGATCAACAATACCTAGATACTTGCCTCTAGAAGGATCATAGAAGAGTTGAGACTTTCAAAGCGAAAAGCCTCAATCGTGTTTGTAGATTTTTCAAGGCTTTTGACAGTGTTAACAGGGAGGTAATGCTGCATATTATCGCCAACTACGGTTTGTCCCAGAGGAGACTGTCAAGCAATTGCCATCATGTATGATAAACCCATTAGCTGTGCCGACCATGGATGGGCCCACAAAGGTAGTTCCGAACAACTACTGGAATCCTCCAAGGAGGGAATTTGCTCCCATCTCTTCGTAGTCGTGGTTGATACATCCTCAGACAGAGGTTTGACCTCATGAACGACAAGGGATCACCATCAAACCCAAGGTTACAGACGTCACATGGGTCAGCATCTCAAGTACCTGACTAGCAGAGATCTAGCTCTAAAGATGATCTGATATGTGGCGCACAAGTCTACTAACATCAAATGAGAATGCTGCAGACAAAAAGTCGGCCTACATCTAAATGCCACAAAAGAAGACTGAATATATGATTGTCAATGAGGAAGGACGATCATCAAACTATCTGCACAGCAGATGATGGTAGCCCAAATCAAAGAGGTCAAGGACTTAATACTAGGTCCATGTTGCCGACAGCAAGAAAGACTTCCTTCACGCCAAAGGACAAGTTTGGAATGCCTGCAATAATAAACTACACCACTTTAGGGCAACTCTGGTATCTCCAATTCAACCAAGCTGAAAGTCTGTAGGGCCTGTGTAAGAGTATCCTGTATATGGATTGAGACATGGACCATGAAAGAAGAGCTACATGAGAGATAGACTGGATGGCAACTACACCAAGCTTTTAGCGAGTACAAAACATATCCGGACGTGAGCACATAGGACCAAAAGCACAGATATATGGAGATATCCCTCATTTCATCTTATGTTGCCCCACGCCGTGCACGATTTGCCGGTCACAATCATCGTGCGATTGCCAAGTAGTCTCAGACTTCACATGTTTGAAGTTACCATGCCAAAACAGGGGTCGTCGCCCCTTAACTAATTGATGTGATTTGCTCGAGACATCCAGGTCAGGATCCATCCTGACTCCCACCTAAGACAACCAGGACCATTTGGCGCTACATGGTGAACACATCTCGGCTGCGGCCGTAGATAGATAGATGCTAATTTAAAACCAAACATTAGCCATCCTTCAGATCTATGTGATACCGATGGGGTACTGTCTTCACCGATAGCCAATTGGGCTTGCTTTCTTTGGTTTTTGTGGCCAATCGATTGGCCTCATGTGTAGCTTTCGGCATCCGTCGCACAATGCATCTTGTTTTCATACATGTAATTAACTGCAGGACGCGAGTTCTTGAGTTCTTTCGTAAGATTTTTACACAAATTCGAATTCATTATTACCTTCCAAAAGGTTTACATGTAGCATAAACGTTCCCCACCCAATCATTTAAACTCATTGTTTATGGCTTCTACTAAGAAGGATCCTATCCTCAAGCATTCATGAATTGACTCAATATTGGTTCTGTGCGCAAAAGATGTACCGTAAGGTCTATATTGAATCCGGATACTGAATCAAGACAGTTAAGCACGCCACCGCTTCTCACGTTTGACAACACTAGATTCGCTTCATGAACACGGTGGTGTTCCTCGGATCTACAGAGTGAATAACTGCAGATTTAGGTTGCAGGAGAAGACAAACAAAAGCCGGCCTTCACAACGCTGTTTGCTCGGGTTTTATAAATGCCATCTTTGCCGTTTGGCTTGCCCAACGCCCCCGCAACCTTACAAACGTTAATGAAGCGTTGCATCATGCATGGGCGACCTCCTCTGAAGGTCTTCTGTACTATGAGGTATCATCGTGTTATTCACGCACCTTTGAATACATCTGGTAGCGTCTGTCCTGTGTATTGAGCGACTCAAGAAGCTCAAACCATCAAAATACCAGTTATTTTAGGGATCGTTGTGCATTATCTGGAATGTTTTATATGTCACTGAAGTGTTTCTCAGTCCTGAGAAGATGGGAACCCTCCGCACTTGTTCCCCGTCACCGAAAACGTCAAGGGTACGATCGTTCCTTGGTTTTGGCATGTATTACAAAGGTGGTGGAGATTTCCTGCAAAAAATAATCCCAATCCATTGAATTTGCCGTAGGAGGGCGCCTAAAAGGGTAAAGGTAAGAAGATACTCCTGGCACCAAACTCCGCCACCTTTGATATACACAATCATTCCATGCGCTTTGATCCCTCCAGGGCCAACCTAATGGAGCCACCAGGACCAGTACTTGTATAAGGTCGGACTTTTTCCAAGCCATTTATTCGTCTCACAGATGCCAGTGGTGGTGGGTTTGGGACGGCGTTATCAGCAGCAGGGTCGTGGTCGTGGAACAAACCATGAGTGAAAAGAATTACCCAACAAGTTGGAATTCTTCCCTCTGAAGTGTCTGTTACGCTACTGGTCCTCGATAGCTGGCGCACTGTCCGCATACATTTTACCGCCCAATACTACCTGAAGACCAACAAATGAGGCCGTCGGATTATCCCACGCCCAAATGACTCTTGACAGTGACCATGAAATTGCAGTACACAATACCATATTAAATCTGACAGTACATGGATAGATTTAAATCTTTGAATGCTACCATGGGATCCCCTCTCCCATATAAATAAGAACTATACAAAATGATTGCAAGGTCAACAATATATATATATCCAACAAACATCCTCTTTTTGTGATACTGATTAAAAAAAAACGTGGGCTTGTGTATATCTATGTGTTTTTGAGCCAAAAATCTTGATCTTTACCAACAGGGGCGATTTATGGTTATGGATAATTGACCGCCCACATTTGGGAACATTGGGGATCAGAAGCCTGCACCGGTTGCGGGGTACCCCTTGGTTGCAAGAGCAAACCCAACTATATACCTGGATAGCACTATCGCCCATGCTACCTGCCATATATGACTCCACGCACACGCACGTTTTGTATATGCGCTACACATTAATAGATCTTTCAAGAGTTTTACAACAGTTTTGCATCTGAACATTCATCCACTAACATTTGTTGTGCCGAAATATCCGGCTGCCGAAATATCCGGTGTCCGAATTTACCTTTCGGCAGTGCCGAATTACGGGGCATTCGCCAGAGGAGAAGAGAAGTGGAAAATACCGTGCTGTTGATGTGTAGCGCACGTGTTTACGCATTTTTCGTGATTTTATGGAAATTCTACCAGAAAACTCTTAAAAATCAGGCTTTTTGGCATTTATGCACAATCCGGTATGTAATGCAGGTGGCCGATGGTCTAAGGCGCTGAACCGTCGGCGAGTATAAGAAGGATCGAGGCGGCCCGGGTTCGAGCCCCGCAAGAGTCGGGTTTCTTGGTCATACTCAAATATTCCTGTAAGGGCCGGAAGTGCATATTGCACAGCAGGGTGCTTATGGAATTTTCTCCGCCCTCCCACCCATTGCGTAAAAATAAGCAGGTGTATGCAGGGGTTGCCCGGCCCTCATGGTTTGGAGAGTCATGTAAAGGCTGTTGGTCCCGTGTGTCAGGGAAGTCATTCCTGAACACTAAAACGTTGCAGACCTTATCGAAAGGGGAGGGGACCATCCGGGTCTGTTACCTGCACTCATCACTCTAGGCCAGGTCCCTTCCAACCCGCCACTAGGCCCGCGTGGAAGGGTAGGCCGCAATCCAGCATGGAAACATTTCGAGGCCTTTAGTCCATCAGTGGACTGACAAATGCTGAGATATATGATGTATTTAATAGGTAGACTAAATACGATGTTGTAAAGCCAAAAGCACCCACCTAGACCACATAAGAAAGGTGGTAGCCGAATTCGGAAAGAATGTATACGTTATAGCACTGATATACATATTAGTCACGATTGTATGATTTGACCCCAACCCATTGCAACAGAAACAATTTGGTTGTTAATATCTCTGAAATAGTCAAAGAAAACTAATATATTAAAAGTCTACCAAAATCAAACCTAGTGGAACATGTAGAAATAAGGGGGGCGGCGGCACGTTTGTTACGGGGTTCAAAAATTAGAATGTTCCTTCTTCCGAATGATTTAAATTGATGTACCAATTTATTGGGCTACTCCTAAGGTTTTAAAACAGGTTTATGTTGCCCTCCTAGTTACGCGTTTGAGTTTAGTACCATAGGGCTACATAACGTTCAAGGTCATCCTGCGGGTTAAAATTCCTCGAATGGTCGATTTTGATCGGACTGGTTGTTAAACGGTTAAATTGGTTCCCCTCACTAGATAATAATGTAAATAGATTTCTTTGTTTGAACTGTCTATATAAGAATTACAGAGCTATGACTAGTGGACATCACATAGACCCCTGTAGCCACCCCAGTCACATTTGCGTTCCAATTATGAAACGAATATTATAGATGGTCAACCAGTAATTTCGGGTTCTGTACATAGTAGGCATATCAATACGCCACTGCACAACCCCTGAAATCACGCACGCAACAACGACACACACGCCTCAAGCAACAGCACCACCATCAAACACAATTTTTAAAAATTGTATTAAAAAAACCTGTTGATATTTTCAAATATGATTTCAGATCCATGTTTAGAAAGGCCTATTACTACTAACCCCCTTGCCACATTTCGTTACAGATACAAGCAGTAAACGTCCGAAACAGCAAGAGTATATTGACAAAATCTCATTTTGCCATTCACCGCGGCAATGACTGATTGGAAATTCACCGCGGCACTGACATGATTTTGGTATTTCGGCTGTGATCAAGGTTTGGGGCTTCCCGGTGTGATCACGTGCGTCCTACACATGACCACTATTGGGTTATTTCCATTCATAAACGGACGTTATACCAGGGGTTCGGTACCAAAAACGATTTCCAAAGTGATGTTTTTACTCAATGTTAATACAGCGAAAGATGGGTCCCAAAACTGCCGTATTTTTCCACTTTTTGCGGGCATCCGGCATGAAAATCGTGTGATATACTAGTCAATCTATCCCTTCAACATATTTCTACCAACAGCAAGTCGAAATTCGAACGAGATCACCCGAGGCCCATTTTATTTTGCGCTCGTACGAGCTAGCAACTTTGAATCCGGGTTTACGACGCCGTTTTTATTTTTAAAATCTCGTCCTGCGTCCAGCGTTAAAATTCACACAACACCCGCTTCAGACAGATCAGCTGGACGATATGGATGATACGCCGCTGTAAATTGTGGTCATCAACCAAATAACAAAGTTTGTTGTAAACTCTGAACTCCAGCTAAATATCTTTAGTTATGAATAATAAGGATTTGATAAAAGACCAGCAAATAAGTTTAACTCCCCTAAAGCAGAATGTCCTTAATAGCCATAGTACTGTCATGTACCATTCAAAACAGTACCCCTTTAGTTTTCACTTCAGCTCTAAACCCTACAAAACCCTAAATGAATGGTAGGACTGACCACCAGCCAGGTCAGGAGCAAATGAAGGTATACTAGACCATGGTAGGTTAGGGTTAATAATTAATGCACAATCTGTCGTGAAATGAGATAATTTTCTGCCATGTTGGGGGATTGCCTGTAGAAACTTTATCACCACACGAAATTTCAATGTTTGGGTTGACTTTTTTCACTGAATTGGGAATAAGGCCCCCTACGGCAAGTTTTAGCGGTTACACTTTATTACACGTACTCCTGATCGGGAAAATAATTAAAAGTGCACTTTTTCATGGTTTTTAATCTGAACACAAAAATGGTAAACAAACGAAAACAATGGTACAAAAAAAAAAAAAAATCAATAAAAATATGACCTTACGGGTTTAAAATGAGAGTAAACAAACGGTTGCGCGGAATTACTGGTAAAATCCTGTAAATCATGTTATTAAAGAATAGGCTGCCACACTTGTTTTTTCTCTTTGGCTTTATTTTATGTATTTTTTTTTTCATACAGATCGTTGGATTCCAGATGTTTTGCCCAACATCATATAAACTTCTGCTCAATATAATCACTGCATTGAAGAATGTGAATGGTAGTAAAAAACAACGCGCCTTCCAGAGGACCTTTTGTCGCCTTTTGTCAAATCTTGCCTAAAAAAAGATGAAATTTGTATTAATTCGGTTTGCCTTTTTTTTAAAGATAATTTTTTAACACTGCATGCAACCACTGTAAAGGTCAATTGCAATTATTGGGTATATTTGGTTGCCATGTAACCATTTTAGTCATATTTTGCTTTGAATTTTATTTCTTCAAGTCACAAATTTGCCCAACTATTGTTAACCAAATTAAGTCCGTATTACATTGTATGGATTGGGTACAAATGTGCCAAAAAATATTCACCTCAAATGGGCTAAATTGGTACATTTTCGTTATATTTTAAATGAATGTTTTGACTTTGAATTTTATATCATCCCACATCCAGTCATCAATTGCCCAACATATTAGGTTGTCAATATACAGTCTTGTAGGCACATTGTTGGATTGTAGTGAGTACAAAGCATCAAATATAGTGATAAAAATGGCTAAATTGGTCAGTTTTCGGTATATGTTGTTGCCATGGCAACCTTTTTAATGAATGTTTTGACTTTGAATTTTATTTCATCCAAGTCACAATTGCCCAAACATATGTGCAAATATGAAAGTCTGTAGCACATTGTATGGATGTAGGGTACAAAGCATCAAATATTGATAAAAATGGGCTAAATTGGTCATGTGTCGGGTATATTTGGTTGCCATGGCAACCTTTTTAATGAATGTTTTGACTTTGAATTTATTTTCATCCCAAGTAACAATTGCCCAGCATAGTATGTTGCAAATATTAAGGAGGAGCTCATAAAGGGGAGGGAGGACGAGGGCGCCGCGTGGCTTGCGCTATTATTGCGGTCGACCTTGGAGGTCCGGATGGAGTTCGAGGCGCTGTGGCGGGGGGGTGGTGGGGTGTGGGGGGGGTGGTGGGTTGTTCGGTACAAAGCATCAAATATGCTAAACATGGCTAAACGTGGCCATGGTTTTCGGTATATTTTGAGCTTGTCTCTGTGCAGTATATTTGTTTTGTTTTTCTCTGTGGGATATGAGAGCCCACTTTTGTGATCGGGGTTTTGCAACCATTCTCTTAATCCAGAATTACGTTGCTGTTGCAATGTCAAAATTCGAATGTACTATATTTACTTTCTGTTTCAGTATTTTGCAAGTAATTCAAAAAAAAAATAGTATGATTAATTATTATTGGACTGGACCTATATGGCCCATCATAGTGTAAAGGTCCCCTTTATTGAGGAGGGCTATAGGCGGTTGCAACACTGGTTAGGTTAGGGTTGGGTTATAGGGCCTATAGGGAACTAGGGTTAAGATTAGGGTTAGGAATTAGGTTTGGGTTTTGTTAGTGGGGTCCGGTGAGTACAACATTGGTAGGCCCTATTAGACCTATGTGATTTCTACTTGACAAATAGGGTATGTGATTTTATTTTTTTTCGATGGGTGGGGGGGTCATGCAAATTTATTATTACAGTAACCAGCACCTATCTGCATATAAGCAGTAACTCATATGATGTACCTAATTGTGTGGGATGGGTGTATGGGTTCTATGCAATAGGGCCTATGTAGGCTCACTTTACATATATGGGGGTTATGCAATTTTACAAAAACCATCTTCAATTTTCTCCCGGCCCCCTCCTTGTAAATAATGAACGGGCCCTAAAATTTTCGTGTAAAGCTTAATCGTGCCTGTCGAACTGAGCTGAGTCAACTGAACAAATATTTCGGTCATCCTGTGTCCGTACAGCCAATTGACAAAAGAACTAGTTACATCCAAAGGGCAACCGCACGCTGTAATAAGGATCCCTCTGTGCCGAACTACTGGGATAACCCATTGTTTCGGCAAGTAACCCTGCCGTTCGGCAGGGTAATGACGTCGCCCGCATTTTCGGCACGAATAATTGCCGAAAGACCGGGCGTTTCGGCAGAGACCCGACCGTCCGCAAGGTCATCTGCCGAACGACCGGGCGTTTCGGCAATAACCCAGTGTTTCGGCGCAGCACATGTGCAGGCTTTTACTGATTTTAGTATTACGTACAGCTGTGCACCACAGAGTGTAAAAAGGGGGAATTGGTGGATAGCCATATGGAACACCTTTCAGAGTATGATTCAATATTTTATGTAATAAGGTTATCGCCCATTTTTATATCCGAGAAATAATAAAGATAGCATTCAAAGGTTTGAATTAATTTTATAAAGATTTTTTAAAGGAGCAGTCCATTTCTTTATACAGCTCAGCACTAATAAAGACACAAAATTCATTTTCCAAACCTTTTATTAACTATATTGGCCTTATTATATTTTTTTAAATTCAAATTTTATTATAAATTCACAAAATTAAACACATTGAACCATTTTCGTAAGTTAATTAAGTTAAAAGCGCTCTCTATCAGATGATCCTGGTAACTCAAACAAAAATAATATTAAGTGTACATAATAAGCTTAATAGGACTCTAAATGATCATTTCACTCATACTAGCCATTTTACTTGATTTTGGCGGCCATTTTGAAAAGCACTCTATCTACCTACAGAGTGCCTCATAATTTTGAAACCATTCCCAAATTCTGAGAGGCCAAAGGAAAGTGTCATAAAACATACGTTTCTCGACCTGTCCCCATATCTCGAAAAACTGTTGTTACCCTACAGCCTATTACCTCTGTGTACATGGGAGTGAAGTCATAACCTTGCCGCACCCTTTGCGCACGCATCTGAGCTGGGTGTGCTCTAGTTAGTATGTCGTATCTCACCTATTTGTTATTTTTTCACGCCGCAAAAACTACAAGTTTGTCTTGAAGCCTTGCGCTCGATTAAGCCATTTTGAACAAAATGGGACCTACGGTTATGACGCGGCGTTACGTAATTGCGCACTGCGTGCGAAGAAAAGCTATTTCCCATTGAATTTACACGACAAAGAGCATAAATCCAGTTTTTTGTGCTAAGGATACAGTTACCTATGTTGTATCTTATGTATGTGTTTGATTTGTAGTAAGAGCATGTGGTGCGGCATTACGTGTACCCACATCATGGCCAAAAATCCAAATTTTGCTTGAAAAAATGGCGAACGGAAGTAAAACAGGAATTTTAGATTTTTTTAGATTTTCCCCCATTTTTGCATGGCGTCATGCTTGATGTCAATGTGACGTCATAAAGGTTACTGTTTGTAATTTTTTTTGGTATATTGGAAATAGGAGGGAATTAGATATCCATTGGTTACCAAACATATGATAGGCATCCAGTTGTTCAAGGATACTAGATCCCCCCGGCGGTGAGGAAGGGCAAAAGAAGGGAGACGGCGCAAGTGGAACAGGGAACGGACGTCGACTGGGTGGCAGGAGAGGCAGGAAGGGAAAGAACAAAATCGATTGATTCAGATAACAAAGAATAAGAATAATAGGGGTAAATATGAAAGAAAGTTATAGCTGAAAATGGGTTTTATTGACGGTCATCTGGGACGCCATATTGAATTTCTCAAATGCTCAAAAAGGGTGGTACTGGGTGCAACCCGGCGAGATTTTTCATAGAGGACACTTTCAGCTACACAAATCAATCATAAAAAACTATATACAAAATTTCCAGGTTCATATGAAAATTTCAGTTCGATGAGGTTACTAAAACTGCGAAGTAACGGGGTAAGTACCGTGGCATTCGGCAGAGGAGAAGGGAAGTGGAAATAACGTGCTGTTGATGTGTAGAGCACGTGTTTACGCATTTTTCGTGATTTTATGGACAATTCTACAATGCAACTCATTAAAAATCAGGCTTTTGCATTTAGGAACAAGCATGTATGTAATAGTAGACGTAAATACGATCTTGTAACGCCAAAAGCACCCACATAGATCCCATGAAGAAGAATTTCCGCGTTCGTTTAGCAAGGTAGCCGAATTCGGAAACAATGTATACGTTATATGCATTGATATACATATGGCTCCCATTGTAAATGTCACCTTTATTGATTAGGAGGGCTATTAGGCCGGTTTTTGCTGACACACGGGTCAGGTCGGTTAGGGTTGGGGTTATAGGGCCTATAGACCTAGGGTTAAATTGGGGGTAATAATACAGGTTGGTTATTAGGGTCCAGTACAAACATTGGATTAGACCTATGTGATTTTCTACTTGACAAATAAGGAGTTTCTGTGATTTTATTTTTTTTTTTCTGATGGAGGGGGTACGTCATGTTTAACCAAGCCATATCTGCAATACATCAATAAATGATTACCTAATTGTGTGTGGGGGATGGTGTATGGGTTCTATGCAATGGGCCTATGTAACTTTACATTGGGGGTTATGCAATTTTCGAAACGCATCTTTCAATTCTCCGGCCCCCTCCCTTGTAAATAATGAAAGGACCCTAAAATTGTTAGCTTAAAGCTAATCTTAGCCTGTCGTACGAGCTGAGTCAACTGAACACTTATCGTGTCATCCTGTGTCCGTATAGCCGATTTACAAAAGAAACTTAGTTACATCCAACAACCGCACGCTGTAAAAAGGATCCCTCTGTGCCGAACTACTGGGATAACCCATTGCCGTTCGGCAGGATAATGACGTAGCCCGCATTTGCGGCATGAATAATTGCCGAAACACCAGGCGTTTCGGCAGATACCCCTGCCGTACGGCAAGATCATCTGCCGAAAGACCGGGCTGCAGTCGGGCAATAGACAGGTATTTCGGCGCCGGCAAATATTTGCTAGAGTTAGTGGAGGTCTTGCAATTGCTGAGAAACTGAAGCCAATGTACCGCTGTAATGCATGGGGTTTGGTTTGAAACTTCAAAATTTGACTAATCCTTGCCATTTTTGTTTTGATTTGTTTTTTTTTATTTTGTTTTTCTTTTATGACTATGGTAATCACATGCCTTACTTGATCTTTCTTCGCATGCTTTATTTCCGAAGCAAAATACAGTGATTTTTGCTCCCTTAAATGCTATATTTACTTATATAATCAAAATAAAATAGATTTTGACCAAAACATTCTACAAACTTGGTTTTCAATGGTATCACGATTTCATATCTGATAGGAAAGGGTAAGTGATGGGGATCGATGAAGACACAACAGACACTATTTACTACTATTTGTTTCTGTTTTTAAACATTTATTCTAAACGCTGATTTAACGTTTACCATTATGATTCTTATTCATGGACATTTACTTTTGACTCTTAGAAGTCTTTCCCCTTGTGGGTAATTTTCAGACTACCAACAAAAACGTTGTCGTACTCCTCTGCAAAGTCTGCTAATTCCACTTGATAGCCATCAAACTTGCGATCAAATGGAAATCCACGAGATCTGCCATCTGGGTATTCCGACCCCTTTACTCCGCAGAGACTACTTCCAAAATCCAGGTTAGGAACTGTGTGCGGGTCTGCTGTTTCAGCTTGATCCTTACTCCAATCAGTCAGCATCACGAAGAGATCGAAAGACATACCTTCTGGAGTACCTCGTGGAAGTAGAAGATTAGCAGGCCATCCGCAGCCAGTGAAGCGATCACGACGGAGACCGTGTGTGTTCACGAAATAGGACCAGTCTTCAAAGGTGTCGACACTTGGAAAACTGACGGATGACAACGTGGATGGACGCTTTATAACGTTACCACCATTGTTCACTGAACAAGAAAAGCAAAAGCTATTTGTGACCAAATTGTACACATTACTTTGAACCCCATTTGTGGTTGTTTAGTTAGAAGGAATTTATTCTCTCTCTCTCGCTCTCTCCCCATCTCTCTTTCTCTCCTCTAGGTTAAACTTAAGATGTGATGTTATTGAAGTAAGCCAAATACCATATTGACACGATGAACAATTTAGTATTATATCAGAAATACTATAAAGCACTTGGTTACAAGTTAAATTAAGTATGGGTGTAATATAATTACATGTGACAATGAACTTATCCATCTCAATAAAGAATCTGCGTTGTTCGTTCAGTAATCTGAATGGTGTCCTTGTGTCATCGTTATGAGGAGCAATGAAAATGCGAACCACAGCTTGGACGTCATCTCCACTTGGGTTGTCGTTGTTCACTTTGATTGTGTACTCAAAATCATCATGATTCAAACGCTGGAATGGAATCTGAGGAACAGGATTTAACAATCCGATATTTTCGTATTTTGTTACAAATAAAGAAGAAGAAAAAAAGGAGAAAAAGAAAGGAAGAAGAAAGTAACGACGACGATGACGATGAGATGACGATGGCGACGATGATGATGTAGGATAGGAAAGGGTAATAATGATATATAATAATAATAACTTGATTTACTAAAGGTCTTAAGCTGAAATTATGATAAAAACTTGTATGTCCAAAACCCAATTATGACAGTTTACCTTCAAAGAACCCTTTTCATTCTTCAAGTTTAGGTCGTATAAATATGTCTCTTCACTTCCATGAAGGTGTCAAGAGTGTTATCTTGAGCAGTTACAAGGATTTGACCAACACATTAGCAACACTGATTCCAGGAACTCGAAATCCGATTTTCTATCAACAAACGTTCGGATTATTTTTGTGAAATTCAAGAAGCGTCATCTAGTTTGCATTGGGAAAGGAGCATTATTAATTTTAGTACTAGGTTTCACAGCACTATGATGTTTTGACATGGAAAAGACAAACAGGAAAGGTAGGCACGGGGTCGTTTGAGGCTTTTTGTCTCACGGGCCAGGTTGTTACCTTTTAAGATTCTTACGGTATTTTGTATGTTTTTGCTTCCTAGTACAAGCGAAGCTATGTATGAAAATGCACATTAGCATAATATAAAGAAGTGTATATAAATACTCAACAAAAAAGAATTCCCCTAATGCGCACAATACAATTCCCTGTTTTGGGTACATGATGGTCATTGGCGGTAGGATCGAAGGCGTTGATAGT
This sequence comes from Ophioderma brevispina, assembly GCA_023653785.1. NCBI lineage: Eukaryota > Metazoa > Echinodermata > Ophiuroidea > Amphilepidida > Ophiodermatidae > Ophioderma > Ophioderma brevispina. The sequence continues at coordinate 80,909 of JAMKCH010009534.1, read as the reverse complement.
AATTGTGCACCATACCAAAGTTTAAGCTAGGAAGTTGCATGTGCTTATATTTGAAAAGAATTGTATATTTTTTAAGCACTGTATCAATGAAATACCGTAAAACTGGAAGCGAGGTAATTGGACATATCATACAGGATATTTTATCATCGATGATACGTGTTAAAGGCTGGATCTCGCATGGCTGTCTCCGCACACCCAGCACACCAATCTCTGTTTGTAGCGGCCATCAGGATCAGGTACAACAGAAAATAGGATGGTGACCAGAGGGGAATACCCGTTTGGAGCAAATCGTATGTTCTTTTACGGACAGTATCATTTGATTAAGTAACTCCATTGTTATCGGTACTTCATCACCACTTTCCTGTCAGAGAGGAAAAGTAACAGATATCTCTATTGTCAAAGGCCTTGGAAGAAAGGGATAGGAACGAAGCACATCGACTTCCACCATACATTTAAATCTGTTTATCCATTCACCCGCACAAAAGGAAGGGATTCAACAGCGACGATTCGATCGAAATCCCTCTGCCGCAATCGGATGTCGGGAGCAATCATTACTGGAGAGAATATTTTTTAAAAATTTTTGAAAAGTGCCAACAGCTATGAAGCTGGAGAAGGAGGGTCCCCGGGGCCAAAGCGTTTAACCCACCACCGCCCTTCCAAGGCGGGGGCAGTGCAAAAAGGCAGGGCAGAATGTAATGGACAGGAAAAATTAAGATCCTGGAGCGTGTAATAATAAATACTTTCAACTGTGCACAATCAAAATAAGATGTCGAAGAGGACCAAGCAGGAAGCGGCTCTAGACGGCCATGGTGTTAATCTCGAACACGTAAAAGTGTATTGTGACAGACTCCTGAAATTATATTATTTTTCGTATTGTATTAATTAAATATGTTAAATTTAATCATATAAATTAAGAGTGAGAGAATGGAAAATATAAAACACAATGCGTTGTGCAATAACCATGACTTATCTGATTGAACTAGTTGAAATGGGCTAGAGTTTGAGAAACATCCTGAGAACATGTTAGAAGATGTTAGCAGTAGAGAACAAATAGGCGCACAAGTTGTCTATCATTCTTCGTTCTAAAACTGGATCGTAGTTCTTTGTTACCTATAGGAAGCAAGATTGTACACCTGTTGATGAACAATAGACTTGTGTAATTGCTATGTCAAAAAACTTCGAGCACAGGATGTGGACCTTCCTCCGAACTGTTTCAGGCGAACGAGACGGATGTGAAATTGTGACTGTATTCGCTTGTTTGTGTGTGCTCATGGGAAATTTGCTGTGGCAATTTGTTGCAAGTTAATTTTCTCTTGCCAGTTGTCAAGAAATTTCATCGAGTGTAGACCTCACAAACAGAAGGTGGAGAAATTTGCATAACATTTGATTTATCTTATGTATTTCATAACAATTCTAGAAAGTGCTAGAAATTGTCAAGAGTGCTTCAAATTGGTGGCCTTGGAAAAAACAAAGGTTAACATTAAAATTCCAGAGGACATTGCTTCTTTACCAGGGACATTCACCTTTAATGCTCTGAGTACCTGTATGGACAACTGTTATACCATCAAGCTGCAGTTTTGTATTTACTTCCAGGGTTTCCCAAGTATACCGAGGTTTACAAATTAGTCGGACGGTCTAGACCAAAAGGGATTTTGTTGCGATTTTCGCGAACTAGGTTGAACTGTACCAAAGCAAGAATTTGTGTCGCCAAGCTTTATGTGGACCTGATTCTTCAGAGACTGGTGCGCACCCAACAAGAACTGAAACTATTGTGTAATTGAGATGTTGAGAGTTGTGTCGCATTGTTAATTGTGTTATTGTGTTTGATTTAATTTATGTATTAAAATTCGACTTTGAATTACATTTGGCTCAAGTCAATCTTCTTACAAATCGTCGTTGTGAATTTTGTGTATGAACACGGGAGGTACCTTTTCTGACCTTGAGTAAGTCTCGTAACAGAAAATTGGGGGCTCGTTGTCCGGACAAAAATTCGTAGAAAATTTTTGTAGACCACAAATATTTTGAAAATTCGTGAACTGTATACCCAATTTTGTGTTTTAATTTTGCAAATTTAGTTGTACTACAGTAAACTGAATCAAATTGGCATTAATGCTCAAGAATTTGTGAAAAAGAAGCCTGACGGGGATGTGTTTGACATTAAGAAAGGTAGATCTTTTGGCAATTTCAAATATAATTGAGGCAGGTGGTAAATCAGTAAATAGGAAACAAATTATCAAGAACTTGATCATCCAAACATGGGTAGACGATGAAGTTTGGGATCAATCATTTCTGGAAAAGGTAATCCCAGTAGAGGATGAAAATTTAGCATTGAAAGTAGAACAAATGAAAATTCAAGCAGAGAAAGAAGAGAGATTAGAGTTAGAGAAAATGAAAATAGAATCACAAGAAAGGGAAAGAGTACAAATAGAAAAGGAAAAGATTCAATCTCAAGAAAAGGTACAAATAGAATTAGAGACACAAAAGATTCAGGCAGAGGTTAGACAGAAGGAAATAGAAATGCAGAAAGAAATTGAAACTAAGAAATTAGAGTTGCAACAAAAAGAAAAGAGTGAATCTTCTACTGAGTCTGGTTTTGATGTAACCCGTCACATTAGGCTTGTGCCCAAATTTCAGGAAAGTGAAGTGGATAAATATTTCATGCACTTCGAGAAAATTGCTACAAAATTAAAATGGCCAAAGCCAAGTTGGACTTTGTTACTTCAGAGTATTCTCGTAGGCAAAGCCAGTGAGGCATACTCTGCCATGGCTATTGAGGCAAGTGCTGATTATGATCAAGTTAAACAGGCCATACTGAAAGCCTATGAGCTAGTACCTGAAGCTTTTAGACAGAAATTTAGGGGTACCAAAAAGACACCAAACCAGACACATGTAGAATTTGCACGCACTAAAGAACAGTTGCTCGATCGTTGGTTAACTGCTAAGGAGGTGAAAGAAGATTTTAAGAGTTTGAGACAATTGCTATTGATAGAGGAATTTAAGCAATGTTACATGTGATATCAAGACTCACCTGGATGAGACTAGCAATCTGAAACGATAGGAGAAAGCAGCAACAATCGCAGAGGACTATGCACGCACGCATAAATTATATACCTCGGCCAAGTCAATTTCACAGAATCCGTGGCAGAATAAGCCATCACCTCCACCTACGTACAGTGTGAAAAACCAAATCAGATACTAGTACAGAACTAGTGAAAAATTCTGAATCGAGTTCAGGGAAGGCCTCTAAGTCTGACCATTCAATGCCAACTTGTACTTATTGCAAAAAGGAAGGGCACCTTGTTTCACGGTGTTGGAAATAAATGGGAAACCTAATGCATTCATAGTACCAGAAAGAATACCAAAGTAAAGGCCCAAAAAACATGTCAAAAAAGTGGGAGAAGTGAGTGAAGAATTCAAACCACTTTTGTCATCCCAGGACACGTCTCGCGCACCCAGACGACAACTAAACCCACAAACCTATTACTATCATGGCCATGACACAGGTTGTGCTCAAACTTATTGGAAGATGCACTAACATTTTCAGAAAAATCATCATCACAGACTGATGTACTGATTAAAGGGGTTGGGATGGAGTTTACAAAAGTGCCACTCCACCAATTACTTGAAATCAGACCTAGTTTCAGAAACAGTAACTCTAGGGGTTAGGCCTAAATTGCCAATCGACGGTGTGTCCATCTACTCGGAAATGATAGCTGGAGAAACAGAAACCCGGGGGGGGGGGGATTGTATTCAAAGGGGATATGAGGCGTGAACAAGAAACGTGTGAAAAGGGTGTCTTTTTTCCACAGCGATGTACGCGCGTACATCGTTAGGGTGTCAAAAACAGAAAATATGGAAAAAACAAGTCTGTTTTTTTCTTAACCATGAAATGGCACTTATATTTCATCTAAGCGGGATCAAAATCATCCAAAAATTGTATCGGAACTTGGGAAGTAAAGTAAAGCAGAAAATAGAGGGTATATTTACTATTGACAATTCAATGCACTGAGTAATTGTAGAGGGTATAAAAAGAATAAAAAATACTACATAATATAAATAAAAAAAATTGGTAGGGTATGTTAGCTGTTTTTAGTCGTGAAAATACGGTTTAGGGTGCATTTTGAAAGTGCATGTTCACGCATCATATCCACCTTGAATGAAGTGGCCCCCCCCCCCCGAGAGTAATACCAGCCATTTGTGTCCACAAAGCCTTGTGTCAAAGATGAAATTGAAGAGGAAAATAATCTTTTCTGCCTGTGCCGTTACAAGGGCAATGAGTAACAAATCTCACAAGAGATAGATGTAGTTGAAACCAAGACAAAACAAACCACAAAAAGAAACCAAAAGAAAAGAATGAAATCTTTTCTAGATTTGGATGATACATTGGTCTCAAGTCTTAAGCAGTTCGTATTAGGTGAAGTTAAGATTGTAATTCTGACGATCACCAAAAAAAAGTTGATAGAGGAGCAAAGAAAGATCCAAAACTCACTGAAGTTATTGAAAGGTCATTGCCCAAACAGGGAAGCTCAAAAAGTTCATGTGTGCTTTTTTCGAAGAAAATGGCATTTTGATGGAAAATATAGCCCTCCAGATGTTTTCGGCTGATGACTGGGGAGTTGTACATCAAATAGTTGTAACTCAAAATTTATAATGAAAGAGTGTCGTCTTGCAATGATAACCCAATGGCTGGACACTGGGGATTAGTAGACTCATGTATAGAATTTTAAATCCACTTTGGTGGCACCACACTCAGGAAAGATGAATGAAATGCAAATCATGTAATACATGTCAGTAGTAGGAAAAAGCCAAATCAGAAAATCCCACCAGCTACAGAAACCAATTCCAGAATTAGAGGAGACATTCGTAGAATTATTATTGATTTGTAGCCCTTTGCCCAAAACACGTAGGAAAAACCAAATTGTTGACATAATGGGTGCATCAACCGTTTCCAGAGCGTTCCACTTGAGAAATATCAAAGCACAACTAGTGTGAAAGCACTAGTTCTTTACTAGTGGCCTACCTAAGCAATCCATCAGATCAAGTTTCTAATCATGTCCGGACTTATTTCAAGCAAGGATGCATGAATTAGGGATTCAACATGTTACAAAAATCTTCGGGTACATGCCGAATCACAAGGCGCACTGGAAAGGGTTCACCAAACCCTCAAGAATATGATGAAACCTTTTTTCAGAGTATCCAAAGGATTGGGATGAAGGAGTACATCTCCTATGTTTGCTGCTAGGGAAGTGGTGCAAGAATCACTAGGATTCAGCCCGTTTGAATAGTGTTTGGGCATCAAGTCCGAGGACCGTACAACTTCTCAAAGAAAGTGGTTACAAACTGACAGTGAAATTGAATTCTGACTAGTATATGGATCAAGTAAAGGTGACAAGGGCAGTGAAATTGCAAGATAAAATTGAAAGGACAGCCAGTCAAAATGAAACAGTGGTATCTAAAAAGGCCAGGGCTAGAGTGTTTGAAAAAAGGATAAAGTATTTGGTTATTATTCCCCATTCTTGGACATCATTGCAAGCTAGATACAGTGGTCCTATGGGTTTAATCCAAGGTCAGTGAGGTAAAATATGTGTCAAAAAAAAAAAAACAAAACCGGGCCAGGTAGACGAAAACAACCAATGGTCACATTAAGATGATGAAAAAGTATGTTGATAGGGATGAAACCAGCACTCAATCAGTTGCCATGGACCATTCAAGCACAAGGTGACAAGTAAACAAAGAGGAAAAAGGTACCTGATATTTCAGAAAACCACAAAAACAGGTGGAATGCCTACTGTTGTTCAACCCAAACTTAAAAATTTGATGTGCTCAAAAATTTGGAAACAAAAATAGGTCACCTGGACAAGTCAAAAAAGGATGAATACATAATTGATGACAAGTTTATTCATTGTTCAGATGTTCCAACCAAAAACAAATGTGGTGCATCCATAAGTGATGTGGTGATACAATTCCTATAAACAACACCCATTAAATTTAAACCCAGAAAGCCAAATCTTGAAAGAGAGGGTAGATTAATGTTACGACAAATAATTGAACCCAGCACAGCGATTGGTCGCATAGTGTGTAAGGGTACCGAAACCTGAGGGGTCATATCGAGTGTGCCAAGATGTCGGGCAACAAATCTAAAATCCAAGACCGATTCGTACCCGATACCAATAATTGATGATTGTATTGATAGGATTGGACATGCCAAATTTGTTTGCAAGGTTGATTAGTAAAGGGATACTGGCAAGTTCCACTGACAGAAAAGAGCAAAAGAAATTCAGCGTTTGTAACACCAGATGGATTGTCCAGTACAAGGTGAGCCTTTGGCTTGAAAAATGCTCCGCTACGTTCCAAAGAGTGATTTTTGTTGTGCCACAGTCACATATTTAGGCCACATTGTGGGTCAAGGGCAGGTCAAGCCAATCCAAGCCAAAGTAGAGGCGATAGACAAGTTTCCATCACCGACCACAGACAAGAATGATGAGATCAGGGTATGGCAGGATTATAGGAATAATGCATATTTTTCTGTTATTGAAAATCCAATGACCAACCTGCTTTCAAAGAAGATACCAAATTTTTTAGTGCTGAGGCATGCCAAGAAGCATTGGGACAAATTAAGGCCATACTTATGAGATCGACGTTCTGACCACACCTGATTTCAGACTCAGTAAAATTGAGGGTAGATGCTAGTGGTGTGGGATGCGGTGCAGTGCTAGCACAAGAGGGTGAACGACAAGGTGAGCATCCAATGTGCTACTTTTCAAAAAAGCGTAAATAAGACTCAACAAAATAATCAACCATGAAAGGCGTGTTTAGCCTTGCTGCTAGCCTTGCAACACTTTGAGGTGTACTTGAGATCACTAAACACCCAATACTTATGTATACTAACCACAATCCACTCACTTGTCTCCACAAAAATGAGAAACAAGAATCAGACACTGCTAAGATGGAGTTAACCATGCAGGGTGCAACTTGGGACATAAACAATAAAGGCAAGTGACATGTAAGTGCGATGCCCTTCAAGAGTCAGCTAAATGCGAACTCCAAAGCTACATACGTAGTAGCCCAAAAGTACAGAAAAAGAAAAGTTTTCATGTATCAAACTTTCTTTCTTTAAGGGGGGAGGGGTGACAGGACTCTGAATATTATTTATTTTCGTATTGTATTACTTTAAACATGTAAATTTAATCATATAAATTAAGAGTGAGGAGAACTGGAAATATAAAACTACAATGGGTGCTGACAATAAAACCCCCCCCTGAATTATCGATTGACTAGTTCTAAATGGACTAGAGTTGGAGAACTCCTGAAGAACATATCAGAAGACGTCCGCAGTTAGAGAGGACAATAGGCGCACAGTGTCTTATCGTCTCCGTTCTAAGAACTGGATAGAGGTCTTGGTTACCTATAGGAAGAAGATTGCACACCTGTTGATGAACAATAGACTTCGTGTAATTGCTATGTCAAAACACTTCGAGCACAGGATGGGATTCAATGACATGTTCCAGCGAACGAGAAGGATTGTGAATTGTGAATTGTCTTCGATTGTTTGTGTTGCATCATGGGAAAATTTGCTGGGACAAATCAGTTGTCAAGGAAATTTCATCGAGTGTAGACCTCTCAAACAGAAGGTGGAGCAACCTTCATAAAATTTGATGCATCTTATGTTATGCATAACACTTCTAGAAAGTGATGAATGGTCAGAGCTCTTCAAATTTGGGGCCTTTGAAAAACCAAAGGTTAACATTAAAATCCAGCAGGACATTGCTGCTGTACCAGTGACATTCACTTTAATGCACTGAGTACTGTATGGACAAATCTATACCATCAGAGGTCAGTTTTACTTCACGTGTTGTCTCCAAGTCTACTAGTTTACAAATTAATCGGCGCTCTAGACCAAAAGGGGATTTTTGCGATTTCGCGAAAAAACTAGTTGAACTGTAACAGCAAGAATTGTGTTCGCCAAAGGATTTGATGTGGACCGGATTCTTCAGAGACTGGTGCGCACCCCAACAAGAACGGAACTATTGTGTAATTGAGAGTGAGATGTGGTGTGTTTAATTGATTTTTAAGTAGGTAAGAAATAAAATAATTAATGTTGTGCATGTAATTGTGTATATTGTGTGATTTAATTATGTATAAAATCATTACTTTGAATATTTAATTGGGTCAAATCCACCTTCTGACAAAATCGGATTGTGAATTTTGTTTATGAACCACGGGATGTTACTTTTCTGACCGTAAGTACGTCTCGTAACTATATCACACCCCCCCCCCCCCCCCCCCCCCCCTTGTTCGGCTGTCGACGTGTTGTAATTGTTGCTGTTTTCGTTAATACGCAGTGTTTGTACCACAAAAAACAAACGCGTTCACTTTAGTGGGGCCCAAGACTGCGTAGTGTGAGAAATAAAAGGATGATGATGATTGATTGATTGATTGATTAAATTGAACGTATGACCCGGGGTGCCGTATTGGATATCGTTGGGCACCCATGCTCGTTCAGGGGTTCTTAAAGTGACCCCTAACGGGACCAATTTTCAGGTAAAATATACCCGGCTCTTAATGGGACCAGTTTTGTGAATTATACTAGTTTTCAGTGAAAATATACACCTAACGGAGAGAGTAATATGAACCTTACTGTGCTATTTTAAATTATTTCCATAGTATTATCCAGTTATATAGCTCGTGAAATTCCACTTATAATGTATTATAAACATCTTTAAATTGTATGCAAAAATCTTTGTTAATTTGAACAATTAGTATTTCACTGTACTGCATTAATTACATAATTATTATCATATGTCGCAAGAGATATACCCCTTGAGTAGGTGGACGTTATGCGCACACAGCACGAAGGATGGAAATGGAGTACAAGACTTTTCTATTGATAGATTTATTTTAGGACCTAGCCCAAATTTTTGGAGGGCTGGTGAAAAATTTGTTACAGTGGCACCACCCCCTTTTTGAAAATCCAATATGGCTGCTACCATGTCCAATATCACTAAAAATCCCTTAAGTTTTTCCCATAGAGACAAATATTTGTCGGTTACTCCGGTGTTTAAGACAAGAGAAGTGTTGAGAATGTAATTTTATCATTACATTGCACAAAAATCCAATATGGAGCCAAAAGTCAAAATATGCTTCTATGAATCATTAAAATGATATTAACTCCTCATTTACCTATTACGCTACTTGAATACTACTGAAACCAACATGTTTGCAGGGTTCAAAATCTGTTACAATTGACCACACTCTGCAAGTGTTACTTTGAAACCTCCAAGAAGCATTTCAAACGCATCCGGATACGTCGAGGTCGCCACATTTTGCAGGTTAGAGGCTTGATTCCAGTGTCTATATGCATGCCTTATGCTTACACTTATGAGAGACATGTATTTGATCACTAGAAACCCTTATTTGGCATTTTCTGTAATGGACATTTTCAAAATTAATTGGCAGCCAATACAGTCGCCTTTTAAAATAGTAAAAACTACATATTATTGCAATTTATCTAGTACATCCACTAATTATATATAAAGGTGTAATAAGGTTATGGGATAGTATTTGACCATTTGACACTTATCTGGAATTTTTCTTTTTTAAACATGCAAAAATGTGAAGATGGGGGCCAATGTGTCCTTTTTCCCTTTTTTTAAAAACCTATAAACTTAAGGATAAATCTGTATTATTTAGTTAACACCCAAAATGATTATAAAGTTTAAATTAAAGTAGGAGAGATGCTTTGAGCATTAATAACTGGATATAGTATTTCTGTTTTGACAACATACTTAACATTCAAAATGACGGCCAAATATGATGAATATATGACAATTTGTAGGTGTGAAGATCCTAAAAGGCAGTTATATTGGCTACCATCTGATTGGAAGCTTGTTCACACACTTCAAATGTCGATATGAGTTCCTACTGGTATAGAGCACCAGAATTATGCCTCTATCACAAATACTTTGAGTTATGGCAATTGAATGATTTCAGGGCATATTGGGTTTTGGGTGGCCATATTGGATTGATGGTACTTTGGTGATCAAATCACGTCAAGAACCGCACAAAGATTACTCGTGCTTTAAACAAAATGGATCTAGTGCCATAAATTATGCCATTTGAATGAATTTAGAGTGGTAGCGCCATTGGATTTTAGAAAATGGCACTGCAAAATATTTTGCACACCTCCAGAAATTATTAGTTTAGGTCATCATTGACAAAAGCGATCAATAGAAAATGTCTTACTCCATTTCCACCCTGTGCCACAATTCTCCTGACTATTACGGGACCTGTTCTAAAGACATGAAAATGATACACATTGAAAATTGCATATATACAAGAAAATGGACACTTGTGCACTGCACGAAAAAATACACACTTGGGTTCTTTTGCTGATATGGGTAGGGAATTTTTCATATTGTATCATTGAGCCAGTACAATCACAATGAAACTGTACCCTACGGGACTAGAACTTGATTATTGTGAATTTGATACCCCTAGAGGTAGCCCGATTGCAGCTAGGCCCTCTATTCAGACCTTCCATAAGTAAGTGCCAACGAATCACTCCGCTTCGAATAAGCTGATAAATACTAACGTTCCACAAGTTAACATCACACACGAATCGCCTCCAGAAGAAATTGCTCCACCCCCCTTCAACACCCTCACAGCGGGCGGAGTCTCGCGTCTCGTTCAGTCGCATTCATACAACTTGATGGTCGAACCCACTTACATACCCCACACAACATCCCGCATTGTTCAGGTACGGTTTGTTTGTTGCGTGTGCATGCTACAAGGGTCCCGCTTCATGACTAAATATCGATCCAGATATATTCGTCATTGCATCGCGTATTTGATTGGTCCTTATCGGCTTCAATGATTCATATACGGCCGTGATATGGAAAAACAACCCCCGCGAAGATTTTTTTCGAGCATCACGAAAAAAAATCCAGACTAGCACAGACATCCGCTAAACGAGAAATTCGTTATGCACGTGGGGCACGGGGGGCGTCCACTTTTTTCGGTCTTTTCATTGCATTACCGAATAACAATGAAGAACCAAGCAGTAGCTGCAGCACTGCACTGGCTTCGTTGGTTGCTGCGATTTTCAGCCGCATTTGGCTTACGTGACTAGTCAAGTAGTCATGGTTATAGGCCAGAGCTGCTATGATTCAACAGTTAGCTTTTGAAAAAAATCAATACACGATAGACCGTCTGTATACGATTTCCTCAGCCTTGTGTCGCAAGTTGTGCGTCTAGATGAGTATACCAAGCAACTTTAGAAGTTCAGAGATAATAATTTTCATGTTTTCTTTTTAAGTATATCATGTATAAGTACTGCCTCTGTCTGAACAAAACCGTCTGCGTATACTCATGCAGGTTAATGTAAATAGAAAAATTAGGATAATAAACGAAGACAAATCAGAAGTCACGTGGAAGATATCCAAATTAGCTAATTAGTATGCCAAAAAACGCTCATCATCAGAGGGTGTATTTAATAATGTCAAACGACCAATAGCGGACCTTACAGAAAAAGTACGCTCCAATTCTGTTCCAAATCCAAGTTTGTTGGACATATTTAGAACCTTACCAATGTATGAGAAGGGAATAGCCGAAAGCGTTGTTCCTATGAGGAACAAGATGATTGGTATTTGTCAGTCAGACACATAAAATCCATTCATGCTGCGCTATAGTGTCGAGTAGAAAATGGACCTTAGAAACGTTCTTGGATTGGAGTCTACAACCAATCAAGTGTAAATGTAGGGAAATTTGTATGGATCAGAAAATTCTCATCGGCCCTAAGTCATAAGAAGCACAACCACAAAGTACACATGTACAATACTCGGGTCAAAAGGTCAAAGCACTTCTTGGTATTGAGAGTAAACCCAAGAAACAAAGCCCGTAATCATCTGAATGATCCAATGATCCATTGCAAATGTCCTTCATCAAAAATTCCAGTAGTGCATGTTACAAAATTATGTCTGTGGTTTCATTAATGTGGCAAAAACATGCAATTGATGTTGTGCAGTAGTGAATGACGGAATCAAATGCAATACCCATTTGCATTTTTGTTGACAACTTTAATTAAATCTCGACAAATTATTTAACTTTGTAATTATCTGATGAATAACGAGGCTCTACCAAATTTAACATAATATTGGGGGTTGATCTGGAGATGCGTTGAAAACCTGTAATTCGGATGTGGATTTACCTTAGTTTCAAATCCAGGTTAGAATGCTATCCCATAATCTTTCTACAAACGCGTAAACAAACATCTCGGTCTTTTCTGGATGCTTCCTGGGTTTTCGAGGTTGTCACTGATTTTTTCCATGCCTGCAGCCGGCCGCAAATTCTCTCCAAAGTCAGTAGCAAGAGTGGTCATAGCCTCCGCTATTTCTTTGTGCTGTAATTTGAATGTAATATAACGTCAATTCATATTTTTTTCTGACGATCTTTTGACAAGATGAGACTTGAGAGTGAATGAAGTTAGAGAGAGTGAACTTTCTATTCGTGAATTGAAGTGAATTTTCAGGTAAGGATGGTAATCTAGATAATCCCTTCTCTTTTCTGCAGTAACGTACTTTGGGTTAAATCTGAATACTTGGAATGGCGAACGTAAGTATTCACATTGCCCAGAATTAACACTTTTTTGCCTTCGAAATACAAACGAGAAACATATTGGAATACTTTTGAATTCTATTACCACTCTTTAGAGGTGTAACTTGACAATTTGAACGAAGTCAACTCTTATATGGGGTCATCTTATTATGTATTATTGCCATAATCTTGGTATAAAATCCGAATATCATGACTCTTGTACATAATCAATAATAGCGAGTGTCCCAAAATAATTGCGATCCTCGCAGTTGGTGCTATTAATTCCAAATTACTGGGAGTTTTCAAATTTTATAATAACATATTCTGAAAATGAAGAGCTTGTTTGGGACATTCTGTCGCAATTTTGTCTGATACGGATCATTAGTTTTGAAAACAAATGCTATGATGTAACCCGCTGTCAAATTACCCCTTTCCAAATTTGCGTTAATCATTGATCAAGTTCACCTTGAAGTTGCATACACATGTCTTTTAATTATTACAACCATCTCGTGCCTTTTCTGTTAATATACTCCACCGGTGTGTTTCCTTGTATATCATAGACCGGTTTAATGCTTTTTGCTGTTTTCCTATTGGTTTGGTATTTATTTTTTAAAATTAATGAACACACGTAAGTTCTTAAATTAAGCTTGTATATGAACACCATATTTAAGCCCTATCATCGCATCTATACAAGCAATTACATAAATACCGAAACAAACACCATGTTTTCATGTTTGCAGATGTGTCCAGTTGATAAAGCGCCCGACCACATGCCAAAGGTTGTGAGCTCGAGCCCCGGCTGTGGTCAAATGTGCTTCTCCTTTGAGTAAGGCACTTTACCCTCAATTTCTACTACTTTTACTCTCTCTACCAGGTGTATAATGGGGTACTGGCATTATGCAATGACGGGAAGGTAACAACTCGCTGTAGAGAGGTGTAGCGATCCCCCTTACAGCAACATTAAATGGAGGAGTCTGGCGCCAGTCACTTCGGAAAGATAGATGGGCACTCCGATCCTTTCTGTGTTCAAGTTCCGTCCCCTTTACTCTTACGGTCCCGGCGTATACGCTTGAGTGCACCTAACGTTGGTTGCGCACAATGCAAAATGTTTTACCTATCAAAGCAAGTCATATCTTTGTCCGCGGATAGGGCTCCCTCAGGATCGGCGGAATCTACAATGTGTTTTCATCTCATCCACGTTTTGTATTTATCATTTGTAATATTGTTTCTAAGGACACTCTAACTTCTTCAAAAGACAGGCATTTTATTTAACTAACTTTAACATGCTTACAGGGCTTGTTCCGATTTATGTGTATTTTTTTCTCTACTTGATATGAGAGCCTGGCACTTGCAACATACACCCCACAAGTACCGTGGGAAACAACAATTGCGTTTTGATTGGTAGAAATGCAATAATGTGTGTTGCAAAGTCCTATTCCATAACTGTGCTAATGTTTGATGTTAACCACTAAAACGTGTTTTTTTTGTTGTATATTTGGGAATTGAAATGATTTTGAAGGGCTCAATTTCGGACGACATGAGAAAAATACGGCCTTTCATCGGATAATCGAAATCGATACTACTTCCGGGTAAATCAGGGGGGTCTCAAAGACGATGGAACACGCCCCTTTAATACTAGCCTTTTGCAAAGTCTTTACTTCTGTATTGACATTGTGTTCCACTAGAGGAAAACATATAGACATAATAGATGACCAAGGAATTCAAAACCCAGTCCTTAAGTAATAAATCTTTTATCCGGTAAGCCCTTATTTTTCTGTTCCATATAATTTAATTACCTGCAACTATTTCCTAAATGTGTTGTTTTTGTGTGGTGTGTGGTGGTTTTGTTTTTTTTTTTTTGTTTACTTCCTTTGTTACCATTTGTTTCATGTATTCTGTATCAATGAACTATGTTTCAACATGTTGGTAATAATGCTCATGCTTAGTCTTAGAAAAAATATCCAAATCTGGAAAGTCCACTTACAGAGGAATGACCATAATTCCAATTTTTTGACCCTCGGAGACCGCCGCGAACGGTTTTCTGCTTCGTAACGTGCTTAGCATTTGCGTAACAAGTGTAAAGGTTTCAATAGGTTTTTATCATTTTCCAAAGCAGTACTTTGCATTGCATTCATTCAGTCCAATATCCGCTATGAAACCAAGCGTGCGATATTCTGTCCCGTAAAATATTCTATGTGTACATTCGAACGAGATTTTTTAATGGCATGACCAATGGCTTCTTCGGTGAAGAATGTGCGGCATTAGTTTGCCAGAGAGGAGGAAACCCAATTCGAGACAGATCGTCACTTCCAGGCGGCTGTCTTCATACCACAAATGTAGGTGGTTGGGTTGATAACATTTCGCAAGAGACTAGCAAGATGATAAAAGCTGTCAAAATCGGCTGGTTAAAAGGCATTACTCTGTCGTTTATCCACCTTCTTATCAATGTGAAAATATGCACTACCTTGCGTAGATTTCAAACTCGGTCCGAGTTGTCCGAGTTCTAAATTAACTGAGGTAACTTCTTATAAATGCTACTGCTTCCTTACTTTGACGCCGAAGAATCCTCGTTTTGTTGATACATGGATTGAGACAAACACATCAATAGCAAGTCCTGCCTTTCGGTAGGGGTCACCGCTGCAAACGCAGGTAAATTAAGAACCCAATAAGGTATAGCAGACAAATTCATGGTGAAATGAATAAGTGAAATATTTGACAATTTTTTCCGTTCCTCCTTCAATATCAACTGCAATCAACTCTATTAACCACCATCTGGTTTGTCAAGTAAAGAAAAACTATACTCCGGTGCAAAAAAGCAATAAACCAAACATAAAAACCAATTATTGCGTCTCTAAACGCTTATTCATTCCTCTTAACGTCCTCCTATTAGTATTTCTAAAT
Source organism: Ophioderma brevispina (assembly GCA_023653785.1). Classification (NCBI taxonomy): domain Eukaryota; kingdom Metazoa; phylum Echinodermata; class Ophiuroidea; order Amphilepidida; family Ophiodermatidae; genus Ophioderma; species Ophioderma brevispina. The sequence continues at coordinate 65,417 of JAMKCH010009534.1, read as the reverse complement.
CTCGATGATGAGGACGTGTCCTTTCTGATCGTGCCCTCACTTTGCACTGCAATCACTATTTAAATCTCAATCGGCATCATCCATCCTCTGTTATTCCTCTTTTTCTTTCTTATATCACTGACCATCTATCGTCTTATACATCAACAGAATGGCTGCAAATCTTTTAAGGGAACATATAAGTTGATTTACGGAGATATCATCCTCTGCACTACACACCAGAACAGTCGCCATCTCCCCATTTAATACTTTTCCAACACCGGTAACCAGAATGAATCCAACTTGCCGTCCATACATCCTCAGGTCTGATAAACATCATTTCATACCTGCAAAATGCAATATCAGACATTTGATCAAAGAATATTGATTTCAGATGAAATTAGTTGACCATTGCTGTGCTAAATTGCCAAAACGATCGAGTTTTGTCCAAGCTGTAACACATCTTTAACTGATTAAGTGAGTCAACGTGTCTACCACCTTAGAACATGATCTGACCACTACAAAGCAAATGGAGAACCATCCAAAGACAACAGAACACTGAAGAACAATTCAACCGAAGTAAACGACCAGTTTTGATGAAGTGAACAATACTCAGAAGAATGCCTCATCTTCCATGGAATCCTGAAAACACCAATGATGACACTAACCTGAAATAATAAGGACGAAATACCAACTGGACATAAACATATCACAAGTCATGATAACATCGACAGGTCGCACTTATTGTGAACTAGGAAATCACCAACCCATGATGAAGCACCACATAAACCACGGTCTATCACAGTGAAGTTTGTGTCATGCCACAAGCATTGCAGATCTTTCAGAGCCAAACGACATCTTAAAGGCACCAAACTGTAATAACTGAAGCCTGACCCCGAGCAGGTTGGATCACTACGCAACTCAAACCATCAGAGCTAACCCAATCTGTTTGGTCAAGCCGATGGCAAAATTATCTGCATCACTAGTCAGATCAATCGCACAATCTTCAAAATGTAAGTGACATTGATAAACTATAAGGTCATCCTATAAGTAATGAGTTATTACAGTTTTCAACTCATATATCGCTGTCACTGTAATATCCTGACTGATTGACTGTAAGTTTACGTGCATGCATATTTTGTAAAAGGATTTCATAGATTTTCGTCAAAATTACCCATATGACCACTGGATGACTAATTATCAAAATGTTTGTTATTACCTTTAACAAAAACTGACGACAGGATGTTCCCTAGGCTATGCCTCGTGCCAGCAGCAATGTCAATACGCCGAAGAATACTTGCACTCCGACGGCAAGGGTACAAACAAGCCATAGTCGCTGATTTTCTCGGGATAATCGCAGAGTAGGTCTGTAAAATCCTCAGACAATCACATCGAGAGGTGGGTACTGCTTAAGGTCAGGAAAAATCTTTCAGGACGACCACACCATGGTTGACTACATACCGAGATGATCGCGACTGCTATCTGTGCGTAGAGCCGTAAAATGGAACTAGCCTTTTTCATTTGTGGAGAAGACACGATGGAATCAACGTTTCCCGCCAACTGTCGATCGAGATTGCTTCAACATGGTTATTGAGCAAAGACGAATGACCAATGTCCCCAGCCCAACCGTTCACCAGAGTTGATCGACTTCGCTGGGCTGGGAATACATAAGATTACAGCTCAGATACGATGGAAGACAAAGAGTTCGTCGATTACTGTGTGAGAACGCTCCGATATGCACTGTATTCAGGAATCGACTCCAAGGGGAAAAACGTCACTGTTGTGGCCAAGATGGAAACAGAACGCCTCGTGTACCTGGACATCCTGAAGGGGTTTATGCAAAAATTTTTCGGCTGCAAGACGCAAGACACAGGGCCGCTGTAGTTAGACAATTTCTTGATGCAGAGGTGGAGCCATATACAATTGCCTTGTTCTCCCCTGATTGAACCCTCTGGAGCATGCTGGAATGCCTTCTAGGCCGAGCCATCCACTACAGTAGTTGCTCATAGCCTCTGACGATGAGTGGGACGCTCGGCCCCTATTGACATCATAAACACCTTTATGGACAGTATACAACCGCGAACTTTCTTGACAGCAGTGATTCATCAGGGGATGGCCAGACTCGATGTTAGTGACTGGTTGATATTTAAAATAGTACTATTTAACATTTCGATGCATGAAATCCACCAAAATAATGTCCTAATGTAAAATGACTGATGTGAAAAATTGAAACCCTTAAATCTGTTATTCAAACCCCTTTTTCCTTCGGTCTAAGGGACAGAACCATTCGAAAGTGTTAATTGTGGACTAAGCTCATGGTGATATGTTCAGAAAAGACTGATCAATCAAGTAGGTGGTGGCGATATACAGATACATAAATAACTCACACTGTAAGAAACGTTGCCCAAAAGTGGTAAAATACTCTCAATCGCGTCGCAAGCCAAATTATACTTTCTTATTCGAGGGTTTTTATGCTAAAATATGAGCATACAGGGTGAGTCAAAAAGATTTACACTCGTTTTGTTGAATTTTTCTACAGCAATGTAAAAATGCAACCAAAGATCCCGACTTCACATCTAAACTAGATATTCACCTGCTAGAGAAATTTTGAATTTTGATTTTTGAACTTTGCTTGGCGAAGTTATGCTAACTTAAGATAGGTACCACATTTTTTACTCTGTCCACGGAATCTCTAACTGTTTGTGGAATTGGCCAAAGGGACTTTGGATGAGTCTACACCAGTACATCATGACATCTTTGTTTGCTTTGATACCATTGTGTAAACCTTCATCAATAAAATGTCAACTATTTTCATATATTCTTAAATCAATAAAAAATCACGGAATCTTACACCCAAATTTTGAAGCATTACTTCAATAAATGTTTTTCATAAATTGGTCACATATCTTTTCGCGAAACTGAAATGCAAATATGTAGGCTTTCCTGTGCAATACAGCCGGTATGACAAAACACAGTTTTCCGCGCCTCTCCTTCATAACCTGATGGGAGGGGGGGGGGGGGTTCCTTTGGGGAATCAATATTGAACATTACACACATTAAACGTCCATCTGCCTTTCCCATTGCATCTCAATTGTTCCTCTCCCTTCCTTCTCTTTTCTCTACTCCCTTTCTGCTTGTCCTTTCCATTTTCCTGCTTTAAAAAGCTTTTTCCTGGTCATGCCAAATTGGGTAGGGCAATGCTCCCCCTCCCCCCGTCCTGCCCTGTTACTAACTGTCATTCACTATTGTTAAGAATTTATCATACCAGTAGACGTATATGAAAATGGTTTACTTTAGAAAAATACAAAAGTTATTTTAAAAGCATTTAGAATGACAGTAACTCATGGCTTTTGTGCGGCCTGTGGACGTGAGAATTGTACAAAAACCGGGTTCATAATGGTTTTTTGGCGGCTTTCCGTCATTTACCATATCTGCAAATGCGAAAAGTTAAACTTTCGATTTTTTCCAATGATAGGTAGAGATCATGAGCTAATTGTTTTTCATGTCTACAACAATTTCCCTGACCTTGTTTAAATATTTTTAATATTTTTAAATCGATTGAAATCTTTTTGACTGCCCCCTGTAATGATTAGGGCCCCCCATGGGTGGGTTTCCGTAGGAGAACTTCCTTCATTCCCGTTCACACGGTTTTTAGTGAGTATAACAGTTTTCCGGTGACGACATACGGTAAGTGAACAGGTGCGAATGAAGTTTGATTTAGAACAACCTAAATCATCACTTACGATTGTTTAGCCGTCGCCATGACTTTGATTTTCTGTAACCCCTACTGAGTAGCTTGATTGACCCGGCCTTTGCAGGCTGTCCCCTGCCGAGAGGCAGGCCTTGGCTGTTGGATGTTGTCTCACCCATGTATCAACGGGATGAGGATGTCCGTCTTGCAAAGTTATCTGAAGCACAGCCTTGGTTTAAAGAAGCGTTCTCTGACGAACTACACTTTTTCAGTATATCTAAACCGTTGACAAGGAGGAAAATCAGCCAAATTATGCCTCTTATTGACCAATGCAACGCAGATTTTGAAGAGTTTTATTTCATCTGACAGGTGCTCTTGCGACCTGTTCCTTCTCATCCATCTACTACCTTCACCTATGTCTACGAATGACCACCGCCCCTTTTGGACGCGAAGATTTGCTGATTTGTGATTTCCTCGGCCTCTCCTCTCTGGAACTAACTCAGAAGTTTCTTTACCGGAAAAACCATTGAAACACACTGCTCATGCTTTATCATTGAATGCCCTCCGAAAATGAACACTGAAACTTCAAACACCGGTACTTTTATGACCCAGAATACGCACGGCTTGTTCAAGGGGGGACCTCCTTCTGAATGAGATGCATGGTAAAATAATTCTTGGAGATCTACAAGGACTTGACAGTTTCATTTCTTTTATACGCCATTATTAGCACAGTTAATAGGCAGAAAGGTTTTGCAGCAGATTACCACAATCAAAATTTTAATTGATGTATCCCTGACGTAAGTTTAACAAGCGCCATATATATGCTGTTTTCGGCTTTTTTAATCTCCGTTTTACTAAAATTAACATTAACCTTTACGACACAACTACCCTTTTATGTACGTGTATGGGTTTAATATAATTTTATAAAGTAAAAATATTGTTTTTTTAATGATTATAACATTTTGGTTAACCCCATTTGGATATTTTACGAATCTTACCGTATTTCCAATATGATATTTATAACTATTCATTTTAACTACGCGTTTTAACATTATTCCTGGGTAATAAAGCAAGCGATACATTGATTGATTGCGAAATAGCCTATAATTGATTAATAAACAAACCCTGACCACCTATGTGTTAATGAAAATCGGGCTTATTTCCGAGGCTGCGCTTGACCTTTTGGTAGTAGTAAGTATTAAAACTAAAGTTTTAAATTCGGGTTTGTTCCCGCCAAAACGGGGGTGGGCGGATTTACCTCCACTCGTAGCACTGATTCGCCCTTACTCCCTACTTACACTTCGCTCGATTCAATGCATCGTCCCTCAAACCGCCACTCGAACTCAAAATCCTTAAACATGATCGTCCATCCTTCATCAGCACGCGCCCATACCAACGAACACCATTCGCCGTCGCCTTAAACGGTCCACCGCTTCTTCTTTTCAGCATTGGGCTCTCTGGCCCTTCTCTCACAACCCCTATCTCTCTTCGCTCAGACCCCATGTCTCACTCCACCAGCATCACCGATCTCACCCAACTCTTGATACAACCATGCATTCCTTTCATCTTCAAAAGAAATCTTTTCCCAGTGTAACAACTTTCCACATTCCCTCAACTTCTTCACCCAGCCATATCCCACTCTAGCTGTCACAGCCCGCCTCGCATCCACCACCCCACTAAACCCTGTCCCTAGGTACCTAAACTCCTTCCACCGATTACAACACCTCATCAACACCCTTTCCCCCTGTTCACCACCATCCCTCTAGCTCTTTTGTCGCATCTTCCACACCAACGAATATCTGGGCCAAACTGGGGTCACTCTCTCATCTTTGTGCAGCCCACGATCATATCCTACATTTTCTCATCCTCTTCCCACATATGCCGCTTGAGGTTCTCTTCTTCCCTATCAACTCCCCTCCATCCCACTCACCACCACTTTAGTCTTCCCAATGTTATCTTTAGACTCTTACTTCAAATAAATTCTTCTTCCATTTCGAAAAAACTTCGCCCTCATCCCTGAATTGTCTCACCAAACCAAATCCTCAGCAATAAGATCTCGCTCATCAAGCTTCTTTGCACTCCCCAGTAGCACGCATATAATATTTCCCAACAATGGTTCCCCATCGTAATCTTGGGCATCGTCATCACGTGGCTAACGTACATTGGGCCACTATTTGTTTCCATTGGCAATATGATATCGCTTCATATCGGCAGCCTTTAATGGTCTAATATTGGCCCATCATAGTGGCAATGACCAACCGCCATATAGAGCCATTAATTGGGGAATAAAACGTTGGCGCCAATATTGGTTTTAAGGGTTAAGTGTTTGCCTAAAAATGCAGGGTGAGAACACATAAAAACATACAGAAATACGCTAAAAATCTCTCAAGGACGATTGTTTTGATCAAACACAATATTTCAAAATAGATACTACAATTTCAATAAAAACTAAAAGATTTGACTAGCTCAAATATTTAATTAATTTATTAAATAAATCAGGTTGAAATATATTTTTTTTGCCAATAAAAATATTGATATATTCCCCATCTTGGTTTCAATAGCTATTAAAACCAAGATGGTCCAATATTGTGGGCCAACATTGGGCCCGGGCCAATAATTGTCCCAATTTTGGGCCCGATGAGCCGAATATATTGGACCGATAACCTGTAGCAATACTGGTCCGAGTATTGAGTATATATTGGGCCTATATGTCCCAATATCCCATGGTATCTGGTTCTCCCACGTAACCACACACCCAATTACAATTGCAAGTATCAACGGCGACAGTACGATGAACCCTTGATGCACACACCCCCTCACCCTCAAACTCCTTCTCCTCGGACAAATTTCTATTTCCATCATTGGTATCCCCCGAGAGTGAGCTAATCACTGACCACATACAGCCACTTTGGTCATCGCAGGACAGTTGGAATCTTTTCCAACCGCATGTTTTATGGACCGCCACCAGATCTCCTCAGCCGCTTCTACCTTAGCTTGCTTTTCATATTTGATCCTCGCCCTTAGGCTCTCAGTCAGGTCTCATGACCTTGCTGTGAAATGGTGCCCAATGGTCCACTTGCACTCCACAGAGATCATTGCTCCCTTTCTCTGGAGGCTTATGGAGTGCCCTGCCTGCTCATGTAGCATCAATCAGGACTTGGCGAGTTTCAAAAGGGAGTTAATCGCTATCTCTTTGGCGCCAATCCGTCAGCTTACTAATTAGATAACTGCGGTTAATGCCTTAGATTTAGCTTGACAATAAATAACAAAAAATCACCTTCACTCTACCTCATTTGATTTTGTTTTGCCCTGGAATGCTTCGTCATGACCTGCCTCAGGATACAATATACAGAACGATGCTCTAGGTCAGTCAAATTCGGATATGATGCCTTAACACAAAACTATTGCAAAAGAATAATGTTCTTCAGAATTATCTTGAGAAAACCTTTAAGAATATCAAATCAGAACTTTACCAAAATCAAGGGAGTAGAAAGATGCCATTTGAAGGGGGTAGGGGGTCAACAGGGGTCCAAATATGAAAAGGGTCATACGCGTCGACAAGTATACCAACACGTTCGTCACCTTCAAGATGAAAAAGTGTATAGTTTGCCCTATCTGTTTGGTCAGTTCATAGTTGAGGTTCAAAATAGGATCAGGTCCACATTGGTGGTAGACTTTTCACATAATCGTTCGTTTTAAAAATGGTGTCAAATTGTTCGTCTAATTGTACAGAAGCCAAAATATACTAGTTGCAATACATCCATGTTTATTTGTTCCATTATTGAGAACGCAAATGTGACTGGGGGCGGTCACTAGTCATAACTCTGTATTCGTAATAATTAGAACATCAACGAAGAATCTATTTACAATGACTTATTAAATGTATAAACTAAAGAATTTGACACCAGTTCTGACAAATCGGTCCATTCTGTAAATCTTAACCCAGGATTACCTTGCACTGTTATGTACCTATTGTAACTAAACTATAACTCATAGACCGGCAAACTATACTTTTATAACTTAGGAGTAGCCAAATAATTATACATCTTTTAAATCAATCGACAATCTAATTTGTTACCACCCTTACAAACTTTCCCCTTATTTCTAAGATTTCCATCTAGGTTGAATTTGGTAACTTTGAGTGTAATATTTTGACATCCTTCACAGTATATTACACTAAATTTGTTCTTTTGTGCAATTTTGGTTTGGGTACAATCATAAATAACTGGATTACCCATCTGGGAGAGCATAATTGAAATCACCCCAAGAATGTCAGCAGTTTCAACTGAAAGCAGCTACTAAAGAGAATAATATTTTACACTACATCTGAATTAAGAAGCAAGACTTTGAGTATTTATTCACCACACAATTACAAACGTTGGTTATACATGTGCATTATCTCTGTATAAATCAAGAAGACGGTACACAGCTTTTGGGTACCAATTCAGAATTTCAGTTACCTTATATGTAAAAGTCGGTGATATGACCATTTATGTAAACTATAGTTTACCACTTGGGGAGTAAACGTGTCACTTGCGAAGCGGAATGTCGATCACGGTAAATATTTTGTTAGCTTGGACGTTAATTCAAAGCGTCCGCACTTGAAGGAAACGAATAGGGAACATCCCACTGGTGTTAGATGTAGTCTTATCTTAACACAAATTTTTGGTGTTTCAGTGTTGATCTGGACACTGCTGGTGTTAATTTACACATGTTGGTGTTAATAATTATTTTTAACACTGACGTTGCCAATTGACACTACTGTGTACTTGTTAAAACCTCCGGGATCAAAAGGGTACCGTCCCCTGCGTGTTTTTAATTAACCCCAAACTTTGGCTTAACATTTATATTTGTAACGTCTGACCTTTTTGGTAGAAAGTGATTGAGTGTTTTTTATTGGTTTGCTTCTATTGTAACTGTTTAACCTCAACTGTTACTTGGTGGTATAGTTTTGTGTGGCAGCTTTTTATGAGGTATATAAGTTGCATATGTACATGAAGGCAGTTAAATCTAACACACTGTACAAAAGTATTGCACCATTCAAAAAAACATCAAATCAGACAAACTGATTTTCAAAGTATACACAGGCGTTCCTAACCACGTATGACGGGCATTGAATGCCAAAGTTGTGTTTTTCAAACAAATGTTATCCCCCAGAATCCTGGAGTGTGAAAAATATTTGATTTGATTGCCATTTTCCCTAAATATGGCGGATTAAAAGAGCTGGCGATAGATAGCTGCCGATTGCACCTCAGAAGGAATACAGACCCAAGGAAGCACAACAATGACTCCCAATAGCCCTTATGATTGCTGGAAGGTTTACTCATTCTGTCCACAAAGCACTGCACTTCCCCCCGTAACATTAGAGTAAATCCTAACAACCCGTGCAATTCATTTGCGCCTATTTGGGAGTCCTTGTGTCGTTCCTATTGCTGTATTCCTTCTGGAGTGCAATCCGCAAGTTATCGATCGTGCCAGCTCCTTTATTTCCGCCAATTTAGGGAACATAGGTCATTCAAATCAACATTTTTTCGCCTCCAGGATTCTGGGAATAACATTTGGTTGAAAAACAATTTGTCATTCAATGCGTCTTACGTATTTAGGAACCCGCTGGTATTTTGAACTCATTTTGTGGATTTTGTTTTTTTCTAATGGTGCAATACTTTTGTACAGTGTTTATTATAATCTTGGTGATCTATAAGAGACATACGTCCCGTCGGACAATAGATTTCACCTCTATTACATTTTGCTTTTGTAATTTTTATGTCTACCGCACACTAGTTAGCGACAACTATTTAGGCACAATCAAATTATTGGTTTAATCAGTATTCTGCCACTAATTTCCCCGAATTTTATGGGTTACCTCTAATGACTTAGCAAACACAGTTTTCATTTTGCTGTAATCCACTCAGCTCCCCTTCCCAGAGGTTAAAGGTCCACAGGAAATGCAAATAGAATGATGTGGTTTGTGTCAGTCCTACAAGGAGGGACGGAAAGCATTCAATATTTGGGGTTGGTGATGACTCAATTAGGGGTGGGGAAACATTGATTTTTCAGAGAGTAAAGAAAATTCCACGTGACTGGTGTTAATCTATTCATGGCACTTACTGAAAATCAATAGTTGTTCGGGAAAAACTTAATATTCTCTGGTATGGTTATTCTTTTTTGTGCCGGCTTTTTTATATTGGAATGGGATGCCCGTAAGATTGGAGTAAGGTTCTATCATGCTCATGTCCTGTACCTTTAAGGTTTTGTTATTTTTTTCTAACAACTTATTCTGCAGGACAAGGAACCGATACCGAAGGATATGACCCACTCTTAACTCCTACTACCCGACTAACCCTACCCCTCTCGGAAACCGCATATTTGCTGCCCGCCTGCTGGCATGAATGTCAAAGACATCTGAGCGACCCAGAGAATCCCAAAACGGATTATTTGGTTTGTTTACTGTTTGTAAACAAGTTAATGATAGCATCCGTTCTTCTTGATTGGTGCAACTCGTAATTACCAATTAGCTATTAAGGGCTTGTTTCCGATCGTCCTTTAGGACCCCCCCCCCCCCCCGATTACCCGGAGTAAGTATCGATTTGATACATACAGATGAAAGGCCTATTTTTTCTCATTGTCGTTCTAATTTTCAAATTTCAAGCCCTGAAATCCTTCATTCTAACGATATAAACGAAAAACCGAAACCGCCGTTTTTAAGTTGGTTAACCCTCATTATTATAGTCGATTCGCGTAGATACGTTCGTCCCCCTGGGTGTATTCAGGCCTTAACATCCTCACAATAACATGATTTAACAGAAGTCCCTGCGCCCTCATTGAATTTTTCAACCTCCACAAATGGTACTGGCACATTGGATGAATCGAGTATAGCACAGTCTTGAATAGGGACATTGCAGTATTGCTTCTACCGTCACAACCGCAAGTGCCAGGCTATCATATCAGTAGAGACACATAAGACCTAATCGGAACGCAAGCGACCTTTAATAAGTACAATAATATATTTGTGTATTGTGATAGTATAGGTTACAAATTAGAATCCTATATATGCTGGCCTGGAATATGGTTTGCGGTTTTTCCTATAGTTTGAAGGTTCCAATCACATTTTAAGGTCAACATTTGGGAAATGTGGGTACATTGTAAAATAAGGGCATAAATTACTACAGGAAAGGAATTAGAATCCAAGTAAAATTTACACCAGCCAATTGTTTGTTTTATATAAAAAAAAAGTATAGTTTTCTAGGTTCCAACCTTTGTAAAACGCTTACAGCCGTGAACGGTTCAAGGTCATCTGGGTCAGTTAGCCAATGCTCAGAGTTTTTGTTGAAAAACTGGTGTCAACTTGATTGCTCTTGTCCATACTTAAACCGAAAATGCATTGTATGCGTTGTTTTCAGCTCTGTATTCTATTTGAGGTCCAATTTTGGTGTTGCAGTGTATGATATGACACTGCTTGGTGTTAATTTTACAACATGTTGGTTAATTATTTTTAACACGGACTTTGCAATTGACATACTGAATGTTCCTTTAAAACCTTCCTGGAATCAAAAGGGGGACAGCCCCTCTCGGTTTTGTTTATTAACCCCAAACTTTGGCGTTAACATTATATTTGTAACGTCTGACATTTGGTAGAGTAGATTTGAAAGTGATGAGTGTGTGTATTGTTGTTCTATTGTAAACTGATGACCTCAACGGTTACTTGTGGTATAGTATAGTTGTCGTGTACGCTTTATGAGGGTATATAGTGCTATATGTACATGAAGGCGAGTGAATCTACACACACTGTACAAAAAGTATCACATCAGAAAAAAAAACAATCATAATCACAAAATATTTCAAAGTATACCAGCGGTTCCTAACCAGTAGACGCATTGAATGCCAGTTGTGTTTGTCAAACAAAGTATCCCCCCAGAATCCTGGAGTGTGAAAAATATTTTGATTGATTGCCATGTTCCCTAATATGGCGGATTAAACGAGCTGGGATAGATAGCTTGCCGAGTGCACCACCGAAGGAATACAGACACAGGAACGCAACAACAAATGAGCTCCAAAATAGCAACTTTATGAATTGCTGGAGTTTTACTCATTATGGTCCACCCACGCACTGCACTTCCCCCGTAAACATTTAGAGTAAATCCTAACAAACCGGCAATTCATTTTAGCGGCCTATTTGAGTCATTTTGTGTCGTTCCTAGGCTGTTCCTTCTGAGGTGCAATCCACAAGTTATCGATCACCAAGCTCCTTTAATCCGCCATATTAGGGAACATGGCATTACAAATTCAAAATGTTTCGTCATCCAGGATTATGGGGGGAATTAAAATTTGTTTGAAAAACACAATTTGGCATTCCAATGCGTCATACGTAGTTAGGAACCGCTGGTACTTTGAATCATTTTTTGTGATTATGTTTTTTCGAAATGGCTTGCAAATTTTGTAACAGTGTGTGTAATTATCATTTGGTGATCTAGAAAGAGACAGTAATCGGCCAGTCGGACATAGATTCCCCTATATTACATTTTGCGATTTGGTACTTTTTATGTCTAACCGCACATATTTATCGCACCATAGTTTATTGCTACATCCAAATTATGGTTAATCAGTATTCTGCCACAATTCCGAATTATTTAGGGTTACACATCTAAATGCCTTATCAAACACAGTTTTCATTTGCTGTAATCCAGATCAAGCTCAGTCCCATAGGTAAAGGTCCCAGGAAATGCAAATAGAATTGATGTGGTTGTTCAGGTCTAAAAGAGGGACGAGAACGCATTCAATTATTTGGGTTGGTGATGAAATCATAGTGAAACTATGATTTTTCAGAGAGTAATAGAAATTACACGTGACTGGTGTGGAATCTATTCATGGAACTGACTGAAAATCAATAGTTTCCTAATGATGTCTCTGGTATTGTATTCTTTTTGTGGCCCTGTTGATGGAATGGGATGCCCCGTAAAGATTTGGAGTAGGTTTATTCATCTCATTCTGGGACCTTTAAGGTTTTAGTTATTTTCTACAACTTATTCTTGCAGGACAAGAACGCTCCCGGAAGGATATGACCCACATCTTACTACCCCTCTCGGAAACAGCAGATTGGTGCCGGCCTGCTGCATGGAATGTCACAAGGACGATTGAAGAGACCCAGAGAATCCCAAAAAGGATGAGTTGTTGGTTACTGTTGTAAACAAGTTAGGCTAGCAATCCGGTCGGATTGCAACTCAGGTAAATTACCAAATTTGACATATTAAAAGGTGCGTGTTCCGATCGTCTTTAGGACACCCCCCCCCCCCCGATTACGGAAGTAGTATCGATTTGATATCAGATGAAAGGCCGATTTTCTCATTGTCGTTCTGAAATTTCGCCCTAAATCAATTCATTCTAACGATATAAACGAAAAACACCGACCGCTTTTAGTGGAACATCATTATATAGTCGATTCGCGTTGATACGTTCGTCCCCGGAGTGTATTTCAGGCTTAACATATCCTACAATAACATGATACCAGAAGTCCCGCGCCGATTGATTTTTCACCTCCAAGAATGGTACGGGTCACATATCAGTGAATGCGAGTATAGCACAGTATTGAATAAGAATTGCAAGTATTGCTCTACCGTCACAACCGCACATGTGCCAGGCTCTCTATCAAGTAGAGCCACAATAGACATTAAATCGGAACAAGCACCTGTAATAAGTACATAATATTTGTTATTGTGAGTAGTATATGTACAAATTAGAGGTCCTATATATGCTGGAATATGCTTGGGTTTGTTTTTAGTTTGAAGGTTGCTGAATCAGGATTTTTAGGTCCAACCTTTGGAAATGTGGGGAACATTGTAAAAGAAAGGGCATAAATTACTACAGGAAAAATTAGAAACAAGTAACATGTACACCAATGTGTGTGTGTTATTATACGAAAAAAAGTATAGTTTGGTCTAGGTTCAGACCTTTGGTTAAACGGCTACAGCCGTGAAAAGGTTCAAGGTATCTGGGTCAGTTACGCAAATGCCTCAGATTTTGTTGAAAACTGGGTCCACTTATTGTCTGGTCATACCTGCACCCGAAAATGCAGTAAATGGCTGTGTCGTCAGCTCTGTATTCTAGTTGAGGTCAATTTTTGGTGACCATGTAGCCCCTTGATATTACATTTGGCTACTAAGTACGTAACCAAATGATAAACTGGCAAAGGTTATTCACGACTAACAATTTTACCCCATGCAGTTCATATAAATTGGACGATTGAGCCCAAATTATTGGTCGAGCTATAGTATTGGGTGAGAGTATTGGGTGAGACGCAGCCGCGCCAATGCGAGAATAAATACATATTGGACGTAAAATCAATCCATTTATGATTATCATGTTTCGGATCTGTTATATTACCCTCAAAATTGATTAAATATATTTTCTCAATTTTATTTGAGAAAAGATTTCTACGGGAAAAGTATTTTGTTTCTATAAAAGAGAGGAAAAAGGGGATTCCCTAGAGCTGTTTACGCAGGATGCACCTGTTAGATAGATTGCACAATTAAAGGGAAGTGGGGAATTCCCCCAAGATTGTAAACTTAGTAACTGAGTCAGCTGGTTTATGCTTTAAAAGTCAACACATTGCAAGATCTGGGAATTCCCACATAAAGTTAATTATGAAGTAATGTAATTCGGGTGATGAATTCCGATTGGATTCAGTGGGCTAAGGTCTGTGTTTATGCATGAGGATGGATGTAATGATTATTGTTAGAAAGGAATCTATCTGTGAGTAGTTAAATACTTCACTGAAGGAATCGCTGCCAGCATACACTACTAACATGTAGCTAGAAGATAGCTAGTTTTACTCTGCATTAAGGAGACATGTAAAGTACATAGTGCCAGGATATAATAAGTCATGTGAGCAGAGGCTGTAATTATTCTACTGTCGTCTTTGAAGCCGAAAGTGCTGGAGATCAAAAGGATTCCAAATTGTGAAAGATAGAAATCGTGGTGATATCTTGGACTGAATACTGTGGATTATGTCGTCGAGGGACTTAATTTACCTGGTCGTCTTGAACTGATGGAAAAGATTATTTCAGGACTGAGAAGATCCCCATGGAATATACTAACTGAAGAGTTAAATTATGGAACTTTGCCTACTGTCTTTTTGGAGTCTTCGCTGTGAGACATATCATCGTTGAACGGCAACGCCTTCAACATAGAACACTAGAACTCTTTATAAGTTATATAATCTTAAATTGTGTACATTACTATGTAATTTGTTTGGACATACCAATGCTTGAATCCAAATCAATCGTAAAGATCATTAAAACTGTTTATTATATATAATTAGAGTTGTGCACAGGCTTCATTATTGTGTTTGAAAGGCATTTCTGACTTAGACGTCTACGAGACGTTCATAACAGTCCAATATTTTCAACACTTGCAGTTCTCAAAACCATCATCCCCAACAAAATCGTTAACTAAGGTCGGAACCATAGAAAAACTATAACTTTTTAATCTAAAACGAGACCAAAGTATCGGTGTTCATTTAAACACATTTGATTGATTTCAAAATTTACCCCTGTACCTGATTGTTACCCTCTTATTTTACTCTGTTCCACACATGTTTACAGAAGTTGGACAAAAAAATTCTGATTCAGCAGCCGTCAAACAATAGAAAAAAATTTACAAAAACTTTCTTCCCCAAAACTTCGTGAATAGGATTCTCATTTTAACCCTACTTATTCAAGACGCCTTGATGTCACCCATTAATACACTAAACAATTGTACCATATCATGAGAACATGAGAGAAATTTAATACATTAGCACACTATATTCAAAAACTAAAAACTGTTTTTGCGTGGAAATTCGGTTCTTTTCAAGTAAAACCACTCATTTGGTGGTTTACCGCGAGTTCACTCTTTGAGGCGTGGAAATTTTCATTCGTTTACATTTAGGATACGGTGTAGAAGTAACCATTATCCGGCGTAATCAGAGTCCGGGAACAATGGGAACAATCGGGCAAGCGATTCAGTTACTCTTCACGCAACATATTATAGTTCACGCTTTATTCCGTTATCGTCTATGGAGCCCGGACTATGGCTCCCACCGGACTATATCTGCTTGCACACCGGTATTACATTTTCTTCGTACAGGAAAGGTGCAAAATGTGCACGATAACAATAAATTACTTAATCAAATGATTAATGGTCAGTAGAGGGCATACAGTTCGGCTATAGCACGGGATGCACCCTCTTGGACACAATCTTTTATCTATCGTTATGATTCCCGACGGCCGCTTACAAACAAGGATTGGTGGTCTGGTATACCAGAAAACAGCATGAGGGATCCAACCTTGTACACATATAATCGATTGATATAAGCCTCTATGATATGTACAAAATGTTGTACCCGCTTCAGTAGGTCAAATCGAAGACATTATATATTAATTCTAACGTCCCTAGAGGAAATCTGACAATCACCGCAAAAAGTGAGGTTGCGCTGTTTTTTGTTGTCAGATCTTAGGGAATTTCCACTAACCTAAGGCTCCGTATTTTGTCAGGTGGGTTGACTTTGAGCGATTAAGGACGTTAGGGACACATAAAGAGATAGAAAGCAAATCTGTAAAGCAAAAAGCCATTGGCCTTTGCAACATGAAGAAAAAAAAATTTCATAAATCACAATTGAAATTCATTTGTGATTGTTATAAAAATCTTTTTTCTTAATGTTGCAATACTTTTGTCTAGTGTTGGTGTTATTCATTCGTAGAGAAGATGAGTGAAAATGTGTAATGCCATTAAAATTTTATTACACGTTCTGATAAGAAAATCTTCAGTACCGCCATAAGGCATTTTCAAAGTGCCTCCAAGATATAACAACACAAAAACCGCTACCGCCCTTTTTGCGGTGATGTCAGGTGGTCGTCATTTTCCTCTAGGAACGTAAGGGTATAATATCTTAACGTCCCTGAGGTGTGAAAATCTGACCAAAAGTGAGGGTAGCGGTATTTTTATTTCAGATTAGGAGCAATTTCCTACAAAAGCAAGGAGAGGTACGCTCCGTTTTTTTTTTACTATAGGGATAATAATAATAAACTCTAACAGTAAAATGGGGGAAATTTTAATATTCATTCGTTTATAATGAGTTCTTTTCTTATTTAAATTAATGAATATTCATGTACTTGTTATTCTAGGGGGATATCCTTCATTTGCATATATTAATATTCTATCCGTTAGGGGGAAATGATATTTCACCCTAGAGCGTTCTGAGTGAATAACAAAAGCCATTCGCCCTAAATGTAGATGATAGATAATATAAAATATATATTTATATATATTGAGAAATAAATTGAATCTGAGGGACGATTTCTTTCTCCAAACGATTTAATTAATTCATTCACCGAACTATAGTTTCGCCTTTCGGCCTCTTCAGGTGAAATAAATGTTTACAAATGGGCTATAAAACAGAAGGGAATGCGCCAAACAAAATAATGTATGAAGCGGCTTCAGCGTGTTTGTTTGTGTTTGAAGGGCGTGCAGCGTATGGTGTTGTGTGCGCTGTTGGTGGTTTGAGCATGCTTATTACAGTCTGATAGTAATTTGTTGAACAGAAATGAACAAGGCGTGCGTGGACTGCGTTAGTCAGGAGGGACCTTGCCCTCGTTTTGTGATGCCGTATTGGTCAAATTACGCGCCGGAACCTACGCGTAGCCTGTGCGCTGTATGAGGGGTGCGTATCTCCTGTCCCAAGAATTTTCAATCCAATGATTAAGAAAAGGTATGTACAAAATGTGGAATTGTGCTGGATGTGTTGGCGTGCACGTGTCGTTGTGTATTTTCGTTCACATGGGTGTGGTGCGTGAGTGGTGTGTGTGCTGGGGTATGTTTAGTGAAGGGATTTGATGAAAATAGTGCAGGAGTTTGCGCTGTGTTATTGTGTGGTGTGTGTGTGTGTTCGTGCGATTATGGGTTGCATGTGATGTTGTTGTGATTGTGTGGAGTGTGTGTCTGTACGGTGTGTAGTATGTGAGTGGTGTGGGTGTGTGTGTTTGGATGCGTGTAATGCACTAAACAGGCGCCTGTAGTATAAGTGGAAGGTGTGTATGTGTGCGGTGTATGTGTGTGGTGTGTGGAGGTGTGTGTTCGTGTTCGCTAGTTTTGGGAGGAAGTGTGTTTATGTATATTAGGTGTCCTTGTTGAGATTTGGTTTGCAGTTTTTGTAGGAAGACGTTTCTTTGATGATTCTGCTTTGTGTGCCATCTGTGTACATTGTAAAGGGAAAAGTTGTGAACAGTGTTTTTTTGTTTTGGGCGCATGGGTGTATGTGTTTGCTAATATTGAGTTTTCTGAGGTTGTGTCTTTGATTTGCTGTTTTATTACTGTTTCGGTTCCTTAAGTTTGATGTTTGGACCTATTGTATTTTACATACACGGGGCATGTTATAGTATATGACGTTTGTAGAGTACATGCATGTTATTTTTAACTGTGAAGGTTTGGCTTTGATTGTTGAAAAGAATTGGTTGCCTTCATCAAATGTTTGCAGTGCCGAATCTTTTGTTCTTGCATTTTGTGACTGTTGCGGTTGTTGACTTGTCAGTATTTTGTTAACTGTTTTGGCATTTGTTCCCGTTAGATTTTTGAGGTTGGAGCTTGCGTTTTTACTCCATTATTAGAGTGTTATTCTCAAGACAACTTTGCTCAAATACCTACCAACAGCGCACACACACGCATACGCATGCACGCCCTTCAACACACCACGCGTACGCACGCTTAATACATTATTTGTTTGGCGCATTCCATTCTGTTTTATATCCATGTAAACATTATTTCACCTGAAAGAGACGAAAGGCGAAACATAGGCGTGAAGTGAATTTTAAATTAAATCGTGTTTGGAGAAAGAATCGTCCATCAGACTCAATTTATTTCTAACTATACTACAGACGTGTTGGACTTATACTGACTTTAGTTTACGGTTATATATATACTATATATTATATATATATATATATATATATATAGAAATATATATATATATATTATATAATACACTGAGCCTCACAAACATGATACCAAAGTAAAAAATAAAATAACAAAGGACCTAATATTGGGCCTTGGGAACACACCAACGTATCTCTTTATAGTCTGACTAACATGAGTTAAAGCAAACGTACTGTCTATGTGCAAATAAATTTCAAACCATTTCAATACAATGAAGATTTTTTTAGACTTCAACCACACCAACAAAATAATGACAGTCAGTGAAAAAATCACCGACCATCATCACTGCCCATCAGGATTTGAACCTGAGATATTCGGTTTACTAATCCCATGCTCTACCAACTGAGATATTCAGTCCGGATGGGGAAGAGCAGTGATGTCAATATATTGCCTCAGTTCAATCCTGTTCCTTCTTATAATATCTTTAATCAAGAAGCTTAGATGTCATTTTAGAGAGATATTTACGAAACAAATTCCGAAATAATCAAACCTGTGGTCAGTGATTTTTGGACTGATGTAGTAATGTTGTGGGGTGGTTGAAGTCTCTAAAAAAAAATCATTCATAAGTGAAAGGGAAACTCAAAAAAAAGAGTGGATTCGTAGTTACGAATTCACGAGGGCGAAGCCCGAGTGATTTCGAACTAACTACGAATCCAATCTTTTGAGAGGTTTCCCTGACTTAAACCATTGCTCGAAGTAAAATCAATGTTGTCAGTGAACAAACCATCAATCCTTGTGTTAAATTGGCACGATAAGCTTAATTATCGATCTCCTTTCGAGTCCACACACAGTACTGTGGAGATGCATACTTTGCTACATGCACATGTGCGTTGTATTGATGTCTCAGGGTACCCATTCAGTGGACATTGATGGATACAAGGTTAAGCGTTAGTTTCCGCAGCTCTTGCCAAGGAGGAAGGGATTTTTGGAAAAAAAATTAGGCAAAATTGCACCCAATATCCAGCAACTGCAGAATCACCCAAACTTGGGGATTACTATTGACCGAGAGACGAATGTCTTTATACCTGAGTTTATACGAGACAAGATTAATTAATTGTATTAATTCCAACGGGATATGCACTTGGATTCCCTTTACACCCATAGTTTCGGATGCACTTGGGGGCCTGTTATTCCAGGGAGGAATGGAGTTGGAATATTTACGGCAACGGTAGTTATCCATATAACGCGATATCACTACTTCTACTTCTACTTGGATACTGGCACAACATCCCTGGGGTGGGACAAACCGTGCAGAATCATATACATTGGAAACCTATTGAAAACGGACCGACTCATGAGATCTTTAAAACAGGACCAGATTTAATTTTGAAATGTACTATTCCCCCCGGAGTAGGTCCAAGTATTACAACATTTACACTTTCCAGATTGCATTCTAAAGGTGCGTGAAATTGTTTCATTTGATTAAACAAATGGTCCGGGGAGGGTAGGGGCCAACTCAACATATCTGACCATTACGGGGACGTGGTCGTAACTATATGGGTCTCATTTCAACCTTTCTAGAGTATATATTAAGACAACTTTTCATGCATTCGTATAGTAATCTGTCCCTTTTTAAAAATCTTCATAAAATTTGTTGGAAAATGGAGTACTGAGGTCCAATTTCCTAAATTCTGAGCCAACTTTTGCTAATACGCGTCGAATTTTTGAGGAAACTGGCATATTAATGTTAAATTTGGGCCCATAAAATCTACATTCTTGTATAGCTATAGCTTTTCAGCAAACTTGGTATAGATTAGTTCATGTTGCAGACCTTCGGCTTTCCTCGGAGCCGTTCCCTACCCCAAAGCAAATTTGAGACCCCCGTGGAATTGTCTCGGTTGCAGCACGCTCGCATTTTTAAAATTGCGATTTATGACATTGCATTTTGATAATGTTGTGAGTTTCTTATTGACAGTTTCTAAAAAATACAATGAAGTGAGGGTTTCGGGTCGGCAAACAAGAACTGAGATAAACATTTTTTGTTTGTTTGGCCATATCTATTACAAGAGGAAAATGTTCATCTAGTGGCTTTGTTCGTGTCTAAGAATTAGTCAATATGGGGTAATTTTTGCCCAACCTCAAGCAACCCTACGGTTTTGTGACCCCCTCTGCATTCCCTTCCCCTAAAACTTGTGCACAAACCGTAGGAACACGTGTAAAATATAAGATGAACGTCCCCGCCCAATTGGTTTGTTTTTGACATCACATTAGGAGGACCGTAAAATAGGCCTAAATCATACTCATATGGATAATCAAATTGATTGAAAAAAATATTAACAATATTATCCCGATTGACACATCCGAGGCTATGTAAAACTGCATTAAACTCGAGGATCGTGATACCTTTAAAACACGAGCCTAAAACATAACCGAACTTTACATATACCTTTAAGTGAAAACAAAGAATTAATCCGCATTTTTTAAGAAATTATAATTCGATAAATTCCATCTGTAGTAAATTAAATTCAGCATAGGCCAAAAAAGTTTACTTATAACAGTAGAATTTGCAAGAATTGAAATAAGTATAAAAATAAAAAAATCCAAAAATATAATAATATATTTTAAGGAACAAAACAAAAGACAGGAAGGTATGTTACATTTTGAAAAAATACCTGACAAAGATTGCAGGCCTGAAATAAGTTGAAGGAATTATGCAATACCTGAATATATCAACCATAGATATAAGCGCTAAATAGGGAATTTTTAAAATCAAACATGTTAAAACACTGGAGTGCATATAGTTAAAAAAAACAACACGTGTACAAAAATATAAAAGTACACACAAATATTTCAGAACAACAAACATAACTCCCTGTAGCCCTAAGTCGTTATTTTCACATGTTTCTGTTAATTAATTTTTGTAGACCCTTTTATATTTTCCGTTCACACCGTATACCACAACATTGGTCAATCTATTTCTAATCGTGAGATTCAATTGCTACGATCTTCTGTTATCCATGTTAATGTGTGGGTTAAGTTCCCGTAGTTTTCGTCAATCGAATCCACACTTGACTTAGATTCTTATAGCCGAATCCTACACTAGACATGGATAACAGAAGATTCGTAGAAAGTAGACCACGGTTTAGTAATATAGTGACGTCCACGGCAATGGTTAATATTATTACCCCACTTCGTGCTCAAATGATTTCTAAGCCTTTACACAGGAAAGTACGAATTTTCAACATGGATCCCGTGTTGTTCCGAAGGGAGTCGCTTATATATATTGAAATGGTAACTTTGAGATACTGATACGACTACTGATATAGACTTCTACATAACATACCTTAGAATATCCCATATAGAAGCTATAACTCAGTCCAACATATACAGGCGGTCCCAAAAAAGTGTGCTTCCAATCATTGTCCATTTAAATAAAATATTAAAATACAAATCACAGTTTATCCTTCTTCTCAAGGGTATGATTATTAGTATGTTGGCTTTTATTTCGTGCTGTTGGTAAAGTCCCTGAATGTTCTGTAAGGGGGGGGGGGACTTTTCAACCTGAACTGGAGATTAGTTACTTACTGATCCCGAACGATTTGCGCGCCATATAAAGCCTCTTACTGAGAATGCGAAATGTGAACAAATATTGTTCCTGGTTCCAATCAATCAATCAATCAATCAATTTCTTGCCATTGTATGGTATTTATTATTCTCAACTAAAATGATTGTTTGGTGTAAAAAGAACTGCATGAATGCCAAGTTTTGAATCGCATATACGAACCAATTTGTACTTTCCTGTCCTGTAATAACAATTGTTTGTCGTTTAAACAAATTATTTGAATCCATTGCAATCCTTAAGCAGGCAATTAGCATAGTTCTGAAGAAGTGATTCATCTTGCAGTTACGGTCCATTTTTCCCTATTCACTGTGCAAACAGTGCATGGTCATAGGCCTTTAGACCAGGGGACGTGGACCAATACCAACTGTATAAAGTCTGTAGTCCCCATCTGGGGGGTGGGGGGGGTAAGGGAAAACCATTGGAAATTCATACAATTATTACGATCACATAGCTGCTGTTCCCGCACATAAAACTACTGTCACTTTTTCTTACAAATATATAAAATGTCACCTCACTTTCTTTTCCCATATCAAGACCAATGGATATGTATAGACTTAGCTACCATGAGCTACAGATATTACAATGGGCCCGTTTATGTAGGGGGCCCATTGTAATAGCCAGGTGTTACCACCGATCCACGATTCGGGGTTGAGTGACAATACCTGTCCTCTCTCACACTAACAACCAGTGTACATTAAATATAAGTCCGTTGACACTAAAATTTTCTTCTGAAAACGCCGTAAATTGAATAGAAATGAAATTAAGCACTAGTTACGGATTTTGGTTCCTGCACAAGTGTTAGACGTCACAAGCTGCACCAGCAACATTCTCTCGATGATGTATCGGGCCCTTCCCACTCTTGTTTTTTTCCTTTTCTAATGAAATTGATGAAAAACATGATGGCCAAATTATGAACACTCACTCAAGAAGCTCAATATTTATTTATTCTGTGAATGAGGTTAAGTATTTTGTCCTTAAAAAAGTACTCAGTCTAAATTGGAGATCGTAACAGCTGAACTCTATTCAGCTGAGTCGACATCTATAACAAGGTCCTCCTTCACTCCAGAGGAAAGGGAATTTTGAAGTGTTTTTCTCCACACACCGCATACCAGGCCGGTGATGAATATCTTTACTCCATTGTTGCTGAAGTCTATGTGTAATCCACTAGTCACTGATATTGGGGAAATGAAATTGAATGGGACATTTGATTCTTTTTCAGAAAATGTGCCATTTTTATTTGTGGGAACAGACATTCTATGATTTTAATCATTAATTTGAATTTACACTTGGTTTTCCCCTAGCCCCCCGATGGAGAACTACAAAAACAACAGCATAGAAGGGCGTGTCCCATAGTCTATGACCTTCCTGCGTACTCTCTGTGCTTACGCATAGACCTGAGAAAACTCACTTCGTTGCGAGAAAAGTGCTAAAAGGATTTTCTTGGTAGAACTCTAATTGTTAAACTATTATCATAAATATTTATGGAAGGTAATCGAACATGTTTGTCATGTAGTGACCGTAAGGGCGAATTTAAGGTGTGTGTGTGTGTTTTTTGTTTTGATTGTTTGTTTCTCGTTTTCAGAACTTGTTGACTTTATTGAACATGATCTGAGACCAAAACATATTTGGTCAGACAACAAAGATCATTTTATTAATCGATTTCGACGGTACTTCCGATAGGTGTGTTGCCTCTAAAAAGATATCTCAAAATATCATGAGAAGCTATTTTTCCGAATGTAGTCATTAACAATAATCATCATCACCATCAATAAATCAATCAATCCTCGTCGTCGTCATCGTTCATACATGGTCATCCATATCATCGTAAATCTCATTATCTTTGTCGTCGTGGTGTGTGTGTTATTTGAACAGTTTACGTGGAACAATAAACTAATTACGTGATTATTAAACTTGTTTCCTCAGCTTACTTTGAACCGTTGAATCATGAGCATTTTGAATTAGGAAATCAAAGTGAACAAAGACAACCCAAGTGGAAATGACGTCCAAGCGGGTTCGTATTTTCATTGCTCCTCATAACGATGACACTAGATGACACAATTCAGATTACTGAACGAACAACGCAGATTCGTATGAGATGGATAAGTTCATCGTTACAGGTAAGTATTACTGTCATTATTGTGCGTTATTGTACACTGTGTTATTGTATAATCCTCGCCCCCCACACCCGACTTACATAAGAACCGTTGGGATTTTATATCATCTGAACCGCTGGCAATGTATAATATTGTGTACACAGTTTGTGATCTACCACTATGGATTCCTGACTATGGAGGAATGAAAATTTGTAATGTTGTATTTTCTGCATACGTAATTGAAAGAAAAGTGTTCATTCCTTCAAACATTAAAACGCATCATCCATATAGACTGAAAAGATTGGAAAGAAACATTTTTAGTAGGCTATATCGAAAGAATAATAAAAGTGGCTGAATCACAAATGCCACATATAATCATACTACGTTGGTTCACAACTAAAAGATCGTGCCCATATCATATACATATGTCATGGTATATGACATACATCCGATTTATTCTTGTTTGTTTTCTTTCTGTTCAGTTGAACAAAGGTGACAACGTTATTGAAGCGTTAATCCAGGTTGTCATCCGTAGCTTCCAAGTGTCGAACTTTTGGAGACTGGTCAGCTTTGTGGACACACACGCCTTCGTCGTGATGCTTTATGGGCTGGGATGGCCTGATACTGCTAATTCTTTTACATCCACGAGGTTACTCCAGAAGGTATGCTTTCGATCTTTCGTGAGCTGACTGAGTGGAGAGTAAAAAGAATCAAGCTGAAACAGAGACCGTTCACGGTCTAACCTAGATTTCGGACAGAGTAGTCTCTGTGGCGTAAAGGGGTCGGAATACCCGGATGGCAGATCTCGTGGATTTCCATTTGATCGCAAGTTTGAAGGTTATCAAGGGGTTGCAGATTGCAGGAGAGACTATACAACGTTTTTGTTGGTTAGTCTGAAAATTACGCACAGTGGAAAGAAATGTGAGAAGGAAAAAAGTAAATAAATTAATTGCTGAACAGCTGTCGGTATAAATATGAATAAAATGGTAATTGTTTAAAATTTATTTATCGGTAAAGTAAACTATTTAAGAAGTAATCAAAATAAGATAAAGTAGAATATAACCATTATTTTAATGTGTATGTGTTGTAGGCGTCTCATGGACGTCTAAGGGCAGAAATACCTTCAAACACAAACAATTGAGCCTTGTGCACAAGTGATCTTAATTATATAATATAACAGATTTTATGATTGTAGCTTGGTTAGAATTGGTATGTCCAAACATTAAAATAAAATCAAAAATTCCCAATTACCACACAATTATCTAAACTGATACGTTCCAAAAGAGGCGTTTGCAGTTCAAAAGATGCTATGTCCATCAGCGGAAGACTCCAAAATGACAGCGCACAAGTTCATACAAAAACTCAGGTAATGATATTCCAAGGGAATCTCTCAGTCCTGAAGGTAATCATGTCCAGCAGTTCAAGACGCCGGGGTTTTCGACGAAAAATGTTTCCACATTAAAAAATCAGGTATATACACATCAGTCTGTCGCTATGTCCTCATATAGGACCCAAACTGAAGCCCTTTTTGATTCCAAACAACTGAAGCTCTGGCTTAAAAGACGACGGCAGACAATTTAGTATCAAGCTCCGGCGGCCATCCAAAGTATTACATCCTGGCACTAGATTTAGAAACTCAAATCTACCATGATTGTAGATTAAAACTAGCTATAATTATAAGAATAGCTCCAGAGCTCCAGTTCAGCTCCTGATTTCAATGTTGGCCGCAGTCCTTCAGTCACAAGTTCTATTTAACTTTAACAGTAGTTACTTCCTTTAGCAATAATATTTCACATATTCCATGCATAAACATAACCTTACACTTGCTGACCAATCGGAATTCATCCCCGGAATTTACATCACTTCATATATATAAACTTTGTGGGGAAATTCCTGATCTCCAAGTTAGATCTCAAAAGCATAAGCAAGTTGACTCATTTTCAAGGGTGTAGCATCTTGGGGGAATCCACTGCCCTATTGGTGCAATCTATAAACAGGTGCACCTTAGCAAAACAAACTAGGGTATTACCCTTTCTCTCTATAGTAAACAAAAGTAACTTTCCCGTGAGAAAGGAAATCTTTCTCAAATAAAATTGAGAAAATAATATTGTTAAAAAGTTAATTAAGAAAAATGGAGGCTATAAAACTCCTCCCCTTTAAAAAAATTTGAAATTGAAATGTGAAATTTTCCAAAATTCTGGTTTTATACTTTAACCATGTGTGGTTAATTTTTAATTACAGTTTACACAGTGCTAAATTTTACACTGAAATGTTCTTGCATTGCTGCATTCAGTCTAATACATAAAGTTGTAATATCAAATTCCTGAACAAAATTTAAGGCAGCTCTGGACAAGGCATCTGCCAGACATTTTCTTTTCCTTTGATATGTCTATGTCGAGATTGTCTTCTTGTAGAGTTAATTTAAACTCCACCTAACCAAGTACTCTGATTTCTGTTTCTCATCTTGTGGATGAAAGTCAACGGATTGTGATCCGTTGTGTACATGCGCTGAACTGGGTGCACTGTTGTACTCATTTTGCAATGACAATAGCAATGCAAGACTTTCTAATTGTTGAGTGTTTTTCCTGATGTTGGTCAAAATCTGAGTAATAACATACAGGATGATCTACATCATTTTCATTGCTTGCTGAGAACTCCACCACAGCCTACATTACTGGCATCAACTGCCAAAACTGAATTGTTTTTGAAAGTCTGCCAATCAAAACTGGCGCACGCATTCATCAAAAAATAGAAAATACTCAAAGCCTTTTGGCCATGCTCTGATCCACACAAATTTTGCGTTTTCTTCAAGAGGTTGGTCAGCGGACACGCAAGTTCTGAGAAATTTGGCCCGTATTTCTCTGTAATACCGACCCATACCTAAGACTCTCATGAGATCTCTTTTGCTTGTGGTGTGGGCATTTCAATTGCTTCACACTTTTGCAGTGAGTGCCAAGTGATTGGCCTAATTGCACTTGTCCTACAATATGCCGTAAGTATGTGACATTTGCATGGCAAATTCACTTTTCCACCAGGATTCACAGTCAACCTGCTGAGTAATTTCTCAAATAAATGAGGAGCTGTATAATGTGTTCTTCCATGTTTCACTGTACACAAGGAAGAATTCATCACATAGGGATTCACAATTTTCTTGTCTGCAACCTACTCTGTTCACTAATCTCGAAATGTCTGGGCAGAATTTGAGACCCAAATGCCATTTTTGTATTGGTATCGGGCCTTCGGGGAGTACAAAACAAACGGCTGCAATTTTCTTTGGCACGGTCAGTGAGGGGAACTTGCCATTACCTTCAACAAATCAAATTTGCTAACACATTTGGCATGTCAAACTTATATATGCCAATCATCAATTGGTGGAATCGGATATGAGTCGGTTGGACACAGAGGTTGACTTTTCGCAAATCTGTGACAAACCGAAATGAACCATCAGGTTTGGGAACCATAATACATGGGGGAACTCCATTCATATTGCTTTGCTCTACATTCCATTGCTTATAACAGTATTCACCCTCATTTCTGTAGGTTGCACTTGATTGGATTCACTATATAAGGATTTGCTTTACAGGCTTCGGGTCCCCTACATCAATGTCATGGGTTATGACATGTGTTTCACTGGCTACATTCAGGAAATATGTTTTCCCCTCAGAATAACTCTTCCAATTCACTTTGTGACCTTGTGGGAGGTGACCTACCTAGTTTCTGGTTCTAAAGTGGCAGTTGTCAGAATTTCTGCAATTTGACACCCATAATCATTTTCTGTTGTATGTACAGTGCGTCTTGTTCAAGTACAGACTCTGTGGTGTCATCATTGTACACTCATCACTAACACTGACTGAAATTACACACGCAGGCTTAATAGTTCATATCTTTCATTTATACTTCTTTGAGAATATTATGTGAATAATTGCGACTTTTACGTCGAACTGGTGTTTTGACACATAGTCAAGGTCTCCACTTTGTTCTCAATCTCATCTGGGCAAGATTTGGCTTGCAAAGGATTGCCCTGGTATTGGAAAAGTGCCAACCACTTGGTCAACTGTTTGACTACTCTTTCCTGGCATCTTTGTTTCATACCATGGTTTCATTTTTGCATGACTATGTTTGAGATTTGTTTGGTAATTTCTGTGGCTCTTGGAGCCTGTGTCTGAATGAGCACATAGTCTAACAAATTCACATCAGGATTTTCAACAATCACTTTCGTTCAGTAGTTTCAATGGTCCCCTAAATTTGTGACCAAACACCAATCAAATGGACTAAATCCTAATGACGTGTACAGCCCTCCCTGGCGAGCAAATAAACAGAGATGAACCCTCCCTCATCCCAATCCCTCTCCAATCAAAACAATATGTTTTGATATTGTTTTCAAGTGGGTGTTACCTTTTCTAGGGGCCCCCTGGGAGTCTGGGTGGTATGCTGAAGAACTTACTGGGAAATGCCAAATGGTCCATCACTTGTTGAACAAACTGACATGAAATTTTATCCTGATCAGGAATGAATTGATTTTGAAGGCCCCTACTAGGGGTGTGAAAAAAATTTGTTAGATGCTTTCACTCAATTCTGTGCCCTAATATTTTTCAGGGGTATAGCCTCAGGGAATTGTGTGGAAGCCACACATGGATGGTCAGTAAATACTGAATTTCCTGACTTTGGTTCTTTGGAAGTGGCCATACGCAATCTATTAACACCCTGCTAAATGGCTCATCAAATGCTGGGATGGTTGAAGGGAGCAGTAGGAATTTTCTTGATTGGGCTTGCCCACCATTTGACATGTGCGGACGGTCTTACAATACTCAGAACTCTTTCTGAGTGTAGGCCACAAAAATTGACTCTAATTCTGTCATGTGTTTTTCTCACACCTAAGTGTCATGCCATGGGACTATCATGGGTATGCTATCACTTCCCTGTGGTTATACCTTTGGCACTACAATTTGAGCACAACCTTCCATTCTTCCTCTACAAGTGCATTGGGTGGTCGCCATTTTCTCATGAGGACACCAGTTTGTTTGTAGAAACATACAGGGAATGTGCTCAGCTTCCTGTTGACGAACACAATGCCCTCTCACCTAATTCCTAAGTGATGGGTCGTTGTGCTGCTCATTTACCAGCTTGTCATGTGGCCTAAAGGGTCTCCTTTACAGTCATAATCTCTTCATGTCCGCGGCTGGATTTCATATTTACCAGCCTTGTCACTTGTGTGTGCTCAGGGGCTGGATTTTCATTGAACAGGGATTTGTCTCCCCTTGAAGAGGGAAGATGACCTCCAAATTCCTAACTTGAGAGAAACGTATCTCTAATTTGGGAACCAAGTCATCCTCGACGCTCTCCCTATGTGTATGAGTATTTTGACTTTCATCACTGGCTCACTGTTTTCCTGTGAGGCTTTTTGGTCATGGGACCTAGGTTACGGCCACATGCTGGGAAAAATTCAGTTTCCTCATCAAACTTATCCACTGTTACAGTGGCCACCTGGGAGGAAACTAGGGATCTGGAGTACTTTCCCCCTGCAAATCATTTCCTAACAACATGGATACCCTTTAACTGGGAGTTCTGTCTAACACCAATTGTGACAGTTCAGAAACCAAGTTGATTTCAAATTCATTTTGTGAAGAGGTAGACACTAATACAATCCATACCGATCCCCTGAATCAATGCAAGGCCTGTGAAACTCCAATATCAAATGGGAAGTTGGCATCTTCCGATATATAGCTGTGCGAAGCACGGGTCCCGCATGATTCTAATGGCTTGGATCTAAAATATCACAAGTGACACAATCCCGTCTCAAAACAAAGCTTAAGGTATCCCTTGCTTTGTTTTTCTGTGTCAATTCCTTTTGTGGAATTGCTGTGTTATGGAACAGAAGAATGAACTTTTGCCCTCAAAGTAACTGCACAAAAACCTATTGGTTTGACTCACTTTGGCTTTCTCTTTTGGGTGGATAGCCATGTATCTCCCAACACCAAGACCTTGTATGTCCTGGCTTTTTACAGTCGATGGCATGTGATCTGTGATTGGGTAACACCCATGCTTTGATTAGCACGCATTACTTTCTTTACTCCCGTTTCCTGGGAACCTGATGGGGTTTCCCATCCTGGCGTGCTACCATGAGACGCTTGTTAGAAACCCGACTTTTGTTTGTACTTGTTGTACCTAGTAGTTTCTTGGTTAGGCTACTAGTATGACTTAATTGTGTGTCAATGCATAATCATCGACCTTTACGGATTGCTTCACGCAAACGGTCTCAATTTTGCTTTTCATCCAGATGTGTTTGATATCTGGATGTAGACACGGTTTGAACTCTTCAACTAACAATCAACTCGCTAAGTTGACCAAAATTTTGCCCACGACTTCTTATGAGAGAAGCCAGCGATCAAATTTGTTCCTTTACGCGCGGGCAAATTCAACGTGGGTCTGGTCATCTTTTTCTGACAAGACCTAAATTTTTGTCTATATTCCCTGCACCAATTCTATGCTTGAGCCTGCCTGCTTGACCTCGTCATAATCACTACATCTGTCTAATGACATGGCGAATATATTTCTCGGGCTTTACCAATGAAACTGAGGTAGCACAAGCGTCCAAGATTCCTTGGGCCATTTCAAAAAACTTTGGCATGTTCTCAAAGTGTAAGAAGTATTTGTCACTTCTTGTTCCTAAATTGGAAGGAACCAAGCGCATATTTTTTCGACGCATCAAAACAATAGGGCTTGGAAGAGTCTGAACGAGATAGCGTTGTTTCAATTTTACTAACTCTAACTGAGCTTAAAGCTCTTTCTTTTTCATCTCATCTGCATTTCCATTTCTTTGTTTCATTTATTTGCAACTTTCCTTTTCTAATTCTTCGTCTTTCTCAATTTGCAATTCCATCTCTTTTGCATTGACATGTGCAATTTTGTCTTTCTCTCAGTCAATTTTGCAATTTTTCCTTTCCATGGCCATTTGACGCCATTTCACCAGCTCTTTTAATTATGATGGCATCACTGGTGCCCTGTTCCAGAATCTCTTCTATCTTATCCCAATATGAACTATCCCAAAACATCTTCCTGGACAAATTTTCAATCAATTGATCTTGATAAACTTGCTTTATCATAGCATGTTTTGCCGCAAGTCCTAAATGCTTGGCTCGTTTCATTAACTCAGGCTCATCAAACTTCTCCCAGTTATTTGCCCTATGGACCACTTCTGGAATCAACTATCCATTGTGATTGAATTACAACACATATCTTGCACTGAACCAAACTACAATGGTAGTATGAAATACACACAAAAATTTTGTATGTAAAAGTGCACATGCTTTTGCATATTATCACCACAATTTTAAGGTTGTAATTTTGAACAATAAGCTCAATTTATCTAAATTCAATTCCAAAGGGAAGAGCACCCAATTCTGTTATGACGTCTTATGGACGCCTAAGGTAAGAACTCCCTTTCAAACACAAACAAATGAGCCTTGTGCACAAGTGATCTAATTTTATATAATATAAAGTTTTAATGATGTTGAATTGGTTTCAGGAATGTGGTAGGTCCAAACATTAAATAAATCCAAAAAATTACACAATTACACACAATTATATAATGCTACTTTAATGTCAAAAAGGAGTTGCAGTTCACGATGCTATGTTCTTCAGCGAAGACTCCAAAATGACAGCGCACAAGCTCATACAAAACTCAGGCAATATATTCCAAGGGAATTTCTCAGTCCTGAAGGTAATCTT
The DNA here is from genome assembly GCA_023653785.1 of Ophioderma brevispina. Classification (NCBI taxonomy): domain Eukaryota; kingdom Metazoa; phylum Echinodermata; class Ophiuroidea; order Amphilepidida; family Ophiodermatidae; genus Ophioderma; species Ophioderma brevispina. Next base: position 33,406 of record JAMKCH010009534.1, on the reverse strand, counting down.
GTCAGCAGTTCAAGGGGAAAACAGGGTTTTCCCTCGACAACAAATGTTCCACAATAATAATATCCAGGTAATATACCACCACAGTCTTGGGCGCTAGGTCATCATATAGCGACCACAAATGGAATCCCTCTTTGATTCAAAACTGAGCTCATTTGGCTTAAAGACGCGGCAGCAAAGTGTTTAGCTATCAAGCTCCGGCGGCTTCCAAAGAATTAAATCCTGCCACTAGATGTAGAACAAATCTACCCTTATTGTAGAATTAAAACTAGCGATGGAATTATACTGTTAGACTCCAGAGCTCGATTCAGCTCCCAGATTCAAATGCTGGCCTCAGTCTTCAGTCACAAGTTCTATTTAACTTCACACAGCTAGATCCCCCTTTATAACAATAATCATTACATCTTTCTAATGATAAACATAACCTTACAATAGCCTCTGCCAATCGAATTCATCACTCCGAATTAATCATTTCATATGTATAACTTTGTGGGGGGAAATCCCTGATCTTTAGAACAAATGTTCTGATCTCCAAAACATAAAAGTCTTGAACTCAGTTCTAAGTTTAGCATTCGTGGGAATCACCCACTTCCCTTATTGTGCAATCTAAAACAGTGCCACTTAGCAAAAACAAAAACTAGGGGTATTCCCCTTTCTCTCTTTATAGTAAACAAAGTATTTTCCCGTGAGAAATCTTTTCTCAAATAAATTGAGAAATATTTTAAAAAAGTTTAATCAGAAAAATGGAGCTATATAACAGTGTGTAGTATTTCTTTTCTTTGTCAAAACGTTAGATTTGGTTTCCCTTTGCTCCGCCCTGGTTTAAAATATCTTTGTTAATTTAAAAAATGTGTGAATAGCTTTACCCAAGCAGGATGTGGATATCGCTTGATGATCCTGTTAATTTTTGGACATACATACCGATGGATTCAAGGGGCATGGCATTTGTGATCCACAGCCAGTCCCCTGACTTCCTAAAAAAGCTGAGCTTTTCATATCATCAGAACGTCAACATGAGTTAATCCATGTGTGCCAATCTAACGGCAAATTCGGACCTTGTCGTAAGTAATTTGCAAGTTTGTGATTTTCTGTCCGTAAACGGACAGAAATTTAAAGCACAGTGGCCTCATGGGACCCGTGGGAGGAATGAAGCTTTATTATAACACAAAAACCGCAAAGTCGGGATCAGTAAAAAGTTGTGAATAAGCTTTCTCAAGGATATCTCGGGAACAATGAATAAAAACAGATGGGCTGGTATCCCACGAAATGACACCTTTAACCTCATACCTTAGAATTTAATGGAGGCGTTCTTCGCTCAACCATCACCTGTTCGCGCCCAACGGAAAGAAAGACGCAATCAGGAAAGGTTATGGCATCAATTTCGGCCAGGCGCATATGGATTTATCTTTGCCACCTTTCGTGCTTGAATCTCTGTTATGAGGGGGGGGGGGATAACCAATTTTCAAAGGCTGTTCGTGTTTAATAAAATTTCAATGAAGAAGCACTGAAAATATATGCAAGTAATTAAATCATCTTAATGTATTCAAAATTGAGTAAATACAAAGGGCGGTTTCCTCATAGCTCATTTCTGGCTTGTTCAGAGAACATTTTTGAAGCCTTCACATACCTACATACAGACATACATACATACATTACAGAAATACATACAGAAGACATACATACAGACCATACATACAGGTCATACATACAGTACAGAAATGACAGACCACATACATACACCCCCCAAATACATACAAAATAAACACAGACATACATAACATACAACAGACATACCACACATACATACATACATGCATACTACATACATACATACATACATACATAATACATACGCACTTATACCTATAAAGCGCTGCTACATCTAGACGAAGCGCTGAATGAAGAATTGAAACTGAAAAATTGAAAATGATGCTATTATATGCAGTTGCGAATAGGTGAGTCTTAAGAGCACGCTTAAATGTAAGAACTGAATTCAGACTACCTGTCATTTGTAGCTGACAATTATTCAGTGCGAGGAAGAAGCAACATAGGAGAAGGTCCTGCATTCAACAGACTTCAGAGTTTTGACTGTACTGTGCCCAGTCAGAAGGGTAGTATCTGATGCAGAACGCATACTGCGGCAGGATTGATAAAGGCTGACGAGTTCACTTACCAGTACAGCTATTTACAGCTTTAGAATAGATACATGAGATGACGTAATGTTCTCATTAGCTGTTCTTGTAAAAGAAACATTATGAAGTCCGCCTTATAGAGTTCACTTGCAAGCTCAGATTTTTAGAATATACATCAGATGTGTTTTGAGATCGGATGTAGACATTATGTTTGAATCTTCAATAACATCAACTCCTAAGTTGACCAAAATTTGCCGACTTCTTTTGAGAGAAGCAAGCGATCAAACATGTGTCCTTTACGCGGGCAAATTTCAAGTGGGTCTGGTCATCCTTTTTCTGACAAGACACCTGAATTTTTGTCTATATGCCTATGGCACCAATTCATATGCTTTGAGCACTGCCTGCTTAACATAATCACTAATCACTACTCCTGTCTAATGACATGGCCGACTATATTTCTCGGGCTTTAACAATGAACACTGACTGTGACAACAAGGTCCAAGATTCCTTGAGGCCTTCAAATATTGGAAATTTTCTCAAAGTGTAAGAAGTTATTTGTCTACTTCTGGTTCCTGAATGTTGGAACCAAGCGAATATTTTTCGCCGCCTCAAAACCAGAGGGCTTGGAAGAGTTTGATGACTTAGCCTGTTGTTTCAATTGTCTAACTCTACTGAGCTTCAAGCTCTTTTGGTTTCATCTCATTCTGCCATTTCCCATTCCTTTGGTTCATGTCATTTTGCAACTTTTCCTTTTCTTAATTCTTGTCTTCTCAATTTGACAATTCATTTCTTTTTGCATTTGCATTTGCATTTCTTCTCCTAATTCAATTTGCAATTTTTCCTGTTCCATGGCCATTTGATTCAAGCTCTTTTCATTCGATGGCATCATTGTGCCCTGTTCCAGAATTTCTTCTCTGTTCCACAAATGAATATCCCAACATCTTCCTCGGACAAATTTTCAATCAAATTATTCTTGATAACTTGCTTTCTCATAGCATGTTTTGCCTCAGTCCTAAATGCTTGGATAGTTTCATTTTAACTCAGGCTTTCTAAGCATCATCCAACTTCTCCCAAGTTATTTGCCCTATGAACACTTTGATTCAAACTCCATGGTGATTGGACTCTACGAACACAAATACTACTTGAACCAACTACAATGGTAGTACATGTATAATTACCACACAAAAATTTTGTATGCTAAAAAATGTAACACTGTTTGCAATATTAACACCACACTTTTAAGGTGTAATTCTGAACAATAGGCTCAAATTTATCTAAATTCAATTCCCAAGGACGAGCCCCCAATTTGTTATGACGTCTCTGGAACGCCGAAGGTCAGAAAATACCTTCAAACACAAACAAATGAGCTTTGTGCACAAGTGATCTTAATTTTATAAATATAACAGATTTTAATGATTTGTAATTGGTTTAAGAATTTGGTTATGTCCAATAAACATTACATTAAATCAAATTACACAATTACACACATTTATATAACTGATTACTTAAGTTCAAAGAGGCGTTGCAGCTGTTCAACGATGCTATGTTCTCTCAGCGAAGAAGTCTCCAAACTGACAGCGCACAAGTTCATACCAAAACTCAGGTAATATATTCCAAGGAATATTCTCAGTCTGAGGTAATCTGTCGCAGTTCAAGACAACGGGGCTTCCTCGACGACAAATGTTCCCCAATAATAAAACTCCAGGTAATATACCACCACCATCAGTCTGTCGCTATGTCCTCATATAGGAACACAAACGGAAATCGCCTTTTGATTCCAAAACTGAAGCTCTTGGAATTAAAAGACGACGGCAGACAATTTAGCTATCAAGCTCCGGCGGAATCCAAAGATTTAAAAAAGATTAAATCCTGGCACTAGATTTAGAACTCAAATCTACCATTATTGTAGATTAAAACTAGCTATAATTATACTGTATAGCTCCAGAAGCTCTAGTTCAGTCCAGATTTCAACTGCTGGCCTAGTCTTTCAGTCACAAGTTCTATTTAACTTCACACAGCTAGATGCCCCTTTCTAACAATAACTCATTACATCATTCTCATGCATAATAACAGAACTTAAACTAGCTGACCAATCGGAATTCATCACCCGCGAATTACATCACGTCATATATATAACTTTGTGGGCGGAGGGAATTCCGATCTTACAATGTTCTGATCTCAAAAGCATCAACAAGGTGACTTCAGTTTCTAAGTTTAGCATTCTAGGGCGAATTCACACACTTCCCTAGTGTGCCAATCCAAACAGGTGCACTAGCAAAAACAAACTAGGGGTATTCCCTTTTCTCTTTATAGTAAACAAGTACTTTCCCGTGAGAAATTTTTCTCAAATAAAATGAGAAAATATTTAAAAAGTTTAATCAGAAAAATGGAGGCTATATAAAAGTGTGTAGTTATTTCTTTTCTTTGTCAAACGTAGATTTGGTTTCCCTTTGATCCGCCTGTTTAATATTTATGTTAATTAAAAAATGTAGGTGAATAAAGCTTTACCCAAGCAGGATGTGGATATCGCTTGATGATCCTGTTAATTTTTGGACATACATACCGATGGCATTCAAGGGGCATTCCACAGGATCCACAGCCTCCGTCCCCACTGCATACCTAAAAGCTGCGCTCAACCTCATCAGAAACCGTCCAACATTAGTAATCATGTGTGCCAAATCTAACGTGCCAAATCGGGCACTGTCTGTAAGTCATTTGCAATTGTATTGTTGGCCGTAAACGGACAGAAATTAAAGCACAGTGGCCTTATGGGACCGGGGAAATGAGCATTTGCTACACCAACTACAACCCCCCAAAACCGCAAAGTCGGGCGGGATCAGCTAAGAAGTGGTGAATAAGCTTTTCTCAGGATATCTCGTGAACAATGAATTTATAAAACAGATGGGTGGAATCACCGACAGCCCTTGCAGCCTAATTAACTTAGAATTTAATGGATCGTCTTCGCTCAAATCTATCACCTGTTCGCTACCAACGGAAAGATCGCTAATAAGGACGGGTTTATGGCATCCAATTCGGCCAGGCGCATATGGATTTATCTTTGCCACCTTTCGTGCTTCGCCATCTCTGTTATAGAGATAACAATTATCAAAGGATGTTCGTTGTTTAATAAATTCAAATGGAAAAGAAGAAAGCACTATCTGAAAAATAGATGCAAGTAATTAAATCTCTGAATGTATGCAAACATTGAGTAAAATTAAAAAGGGCGGTTTTCTCAAATAGCTTCATTCTGGGTTAGAGAAACATTTTTGAAGCCTCACATACATACATACATACATAACATACATACAGACATCTAACAAACATACATACATTACATACATACATACATACTACATACATACTTTACATACATTACATACACACATTCCTACACACATACATACACAAATTACCACACATACATACATACATACATACATCATCCACACATCCAACATAACATGCATACATAACATACATACATACCATAACTACATACATACATACGTAATTATACCTATAAAGCGATGATACATCTAGATCGAAGCGCTGAAAATGATGCTACTTATATGCAGTTGTGAATAGGTGAGTCTTAAGAGCAGCTTAAAAGTAAGAAAGTGAATCAGACTAACCTTATATGTAGTGCTAACTTATTCCCAAGTGCGAGGTAGCAACATATAGGAGAAGTCGATTCTACAGAATTCAGGGGTTTTGACGGTACTGTGCTCATCAGAAGGTAGTTAGTATCTGATGCAGAAAAAAGCATACTTGCTGGCGGCTGATAAAGGGCTGACGAGTCACTTACTAATTACAGCTATTTACATCTTTAGAATATACATGAGAATGCTTTAATGTTCTCATTACTGTTCTGTAAGAAACATTTATGAAGTCGCCTATAGAGTTCACTTGCAAGCTCAGATTTTTAGAATATACATCACATTTTTTTTTACTGGTTTCATCGAGTTGATAAGTTTTTGAACAAATGTGAAGGTACTAGATTAAAAAGAAAATGTTTTCCTCTGCACATCCAATTATCGGGTTATGCCAAATACACAAGGGGCAAAAGTTTATACTCGGGTCAGCATTTTAAAATGTTCAAGTTGTGTTAAAACATGTACCAACATATAAGTGCATTGTCAGGATTAAAATGATATATAAACATCACCTACTTCAAACCTTACAGGCTACGTCCTACAAGCTCATAAATGTTTAGGTCATTCTAGGGTAAACGTTTCAAAATAATCCGATTTTTCATCAAACTTTTTCCAAATCTCTCGCGCGATCATTTCAGAAAATGATTATCATCTCTATCCATGACTCATATATATTGCAGCAAAGGCATTTTTTGTTAATATATGATAATAGGAATATTGGATACAATTTTGAAAGTCAAAGGACCACAGACTGTTGGACCACATTATGACCTTGAACATGTAGTGTAGCAACTAAACTATGCATTTAAAAGGTTGACTCAGAGATTTTGAAATGTAATCTGTCAATAATCATGTTAAAACTAAAGATAGTAACCTAAACTGCTCACTTCCAAAGTTTCAGAAGAATGGGATCTTTTGTTTTGATGGAGTAAACCTAAATGTGTACTATAACAGTATGTCATAAATTCCTTTGCCATTGTGGATTAGTCTCAAGTTCTTTGTTATATTCTATAAAATGTTCTGCTTATCTAGAACTTTCTTCTGATTAACTGTATTATCCCTTAAATATTATTTGTGCCTTCTAGTACATTCTACATGTTATAGATATACTGTAAGTGGAAACGGAATGTAAATTCTTCACACAGTACCATAGAGTTGAGCTTAGCTATTTTACAAGGGGATTAGTATTATAAGGCATTTGTTATATCAAAAATACGATTTGTTAGAAATTGTGGGCCGCCATCTTCTGGAAATTTTGAATCGGCCTTTAAAGCAATAATAGCACATTTTATTTTGAAGACGACCCCAAATTTACAAAGAATTTGGATTTTGACACGGTGTTGCTGGTAAAACTGGCTAGTAAACTAGTGAATGGTTAAGCACTACAATGTCTATGTGTCGCAAACGTAGAAATTTTAACTGGAATAATTAATATCGGGATCCTGATACTAATTCAAGGCTGCTGGAAACGGCCTTACATACATACATAAAAATAGCCGGGAAAACTTGCAGAGGTCATTCTCTTGATGTGGCACTATGTCATCATGGGCGGGACATAAACTTAGCATATCAGCTCGGCGTTAAGTGAAAAATGGATCACCCAATTCTAATTACAAAAATCGCTTTCATTGTTATGATTAAATAAAGCAGTTTTTAGCATTCGCGTTCGCAGGTGTGTTTTCTATAGACAATTACCAAAGCCGTGCAAAAAAAAAAATATCAATTTTGAAAAAATTGTCGGGCGCTCTAAAAAACATGTGCCGATTGCTTTAGTTTCCCTTGGGACGACCCAAATTGACATGCAAGCTAACACAATCCGAGAACATTTAAAGTATGACTCACATGATTAAAAACTTAACTCTTATATTTCGTCAAACCTCAAACTGAGTTTAAAAAATGAATTTTGAAATCTTAAATTTACCATAAAAATTACCATAAAAATTACCATAAAAATTACCATGAAAAAATTGTTGCCAACTTGTACACAAAATGCACGACAAGAAGCATAAAGATTGCTTTTCTTCCATTCATATAGACGCACGCTATTGCCCATGTCACAAGTCTCAATGAAAAAATGTGATTCAATCTTGAAGTGCTTACTGACAATTTCTCAACATATGTACTTCTTGGTGATGTGCATTCACGGGGTATTAAAATAATTTACCTCATATTATGATGAGTGTCAATCCAAAATTGGTTTAACCTTCCAATAACTGCGCTTCTTATCGAGTCCAAAACACAGTTAGTTCTCAAATAGCCAGAGACGGGTACCACGTCTGGCTGCTTCATGATTCGGCAATGGTCCCTCCTTGCATGTGTATGGTTGCTCTAACAGTGGGCAGATCAAAGAGATATTGTCATTTGTCTGTGGTGCTATTCCAATGGCGGCGGATCAGGATTGAAACATGTCAAAAATTACCGGGGGGCGGGGGGGGGGGGGATGGAAGGGCTGTAACTGGTCTAAATAGCTCAAAATGGGCTGGATTTTGCAAGAATTTGCGCAGAATACCGGGGGGCCCGCCCCCCTACGATACACGCCACTACAGTATCCCGATTTGCTTCAAGGTAGCCCTATTTTTTGCAGGGAAAACCTATCTCGACGATTTCTACCGCTGCTGACTTGAACCCTGAAAGCTGATGGGCAATATGAAGGGATACGATTTCTAGAATAATTTTTTAAAAGTTTGGCAAATTTTTTTTTTGTTATATACGGTTCACACATACATGTAAGTAAAAACAAAAAACCTTATTAGTAACACTAAAAAAATTAACACCTTTATTGGGCTGAAAAACAAACAATTTTCCTCATGGATGGTTTTGCCAAACCGGTACTGTACAAACTCTATGGGAAATGACGTGTGATTTTGCAAACACAACAGAAACACCACACCCGTAAAAATACAGATTTTTCCCTAAAACTGTCTAGTTTTGTTGTTAAATATTTAATGTTGATATTTGTGGGTCTTCTATAATAGATATCAACATAAAATAAGTTTTTCAAATGTTGGTGTAAGCCCAAGCTCATTTTTGAAATTTCCCATTTTGGTTTTTCCCAATTTTTTTTCTTCGCGTGTTTTTTGAAAAAACATGTTTTTTTTGGTTGCCCACGAAGTTTGCAAGAGCCACAATAACAATTTTTTCAAAAACAAATTGGCTTTTTTGGTTTCTGATTTGTGGGTTGTCTTTTGTGACCTTCCGATGTGGTATAAATTTCGTTTCGTGCAAAAATTCCCTCGGGAAAAAGTGTTCACCTTGGGGGGGGGGGTCCTTGGGGGGGGGGGGGGGTGGGGGGGTCCCATGGAACCCCCCCCCCCCTTGGGCAAACCAACGGGCAATGAAAACCCCCCTTGGTCGCTTAGTGTTAAACACAGAAGGTGAACAAGGTGGGCAACTAGACTTTAGCAATGAGGCCGTTGATATCTTAGTTCAGTAAACGTGTCGTGACAAAAAAAGCAAAACATGGCAAAATATATAACCACACTGATCCTCTATACAAGTATTGGAAACCTCTGGCTTCGTAATTGAAGCACTGAAGGCCTATTGGTCATACCAAAAGAGCCCAACAGGTGGTTAAAAGAGCCGGTCATTTATAATATCCAAAAAATTGTTTCAATGAAATGTGTATAAACGGCATAAAAACAACTACAGATCAAAGCCAATTCATAGGCCTCATTGGTATTTTTGCTTGCGCGTTGGGATTGCAATGGTCTCTAAAACGTGCACCATTGATAACAACCTCTGTTGAAACCAGGTTGTCTCTAGATGGTATGTGTTCGGTAGACCAAAGAATGGCCTCCCGCCTGTTGCTGCTCCATTCATCTAATAAACACATTAACTTTGTTGTGTAGCCAATCCATGTAATAGAGATCAGTGTATATAACCCTTGCAGAGGTATTCAACAATTAAAGCGTTCAAGAGGCATCGAAGCGATTGACAAAAGCAAGCTCCCCTATTCCACATTTGAAGTATACCGCTGAAGATAGGCCCTCTATGCATGCGCTATACTAGTGTGCGTTCATAAAAAAAAAAGTAATTAAGAATCACATTCCGGTAGTTCCCGTCAGTTCTCTTCTCGTAATTTCCCATTTTTTTATATTTGCACCCCACCGCAAAACCTGTAATCTAATAAACACTTTCCTTATTCATAAAATTCTAAATCTTTTTCTCATAAGCCCCAATCGCGGTATAAGTTCCTGTCATCTGATTTATGATTCCACCTCCATCTCATCACACCCGACCCCCCCTTAACTCAATTAAAGAAAAGAGTTGCCGTAGTTCCGCGTCATATTCTGTAAGCTCATCATTTTTGTTTTTCCGTGGCGCCATTTTCAAGTTTTGTTGTGGGTAAGGGACTTGCCTCCGGATGTAAGGACACTACTATACCATTTTAAGCCAAAAAAGACCCATAGCTATATCTGAGGTTTTGGTTAGTGCCAAATTTACCACAGATTTAAACATTTTTCTAGAAATGTTGGCCTTTTTAAGAAGCAATTTGGGAAACCGTTGGGCTTCAGATGGGATATTGGACCAATTTATCTCCATCAATTTGGAGTGGGTTTTCAGATGGACGGAATTATTTCCCTCCAAAACAACGGTGTCGAAATATCAACTCATTCCATATCAAAAATGGCACGGGTAAAAATAAAGGGTCATTCAAGTACAAATGCTGAAAAAATGATAGCCATTTTTTGCGGCACGCAAGTACCCTATAAGGGGAGGGGGATGTGGTGGTGGGGGATTTGGGCGGTTGTGTGTGTATGCCATTTGCAAGTATGGTTCGATATGTGTGCATATTGTCTATCTCACTCTAGTATTTAATATGCTTTTTATTTTTGTCTGGGGAAGCCCGGCTGGTGATTACACGCGGTGCACGCAATGTCAGTCTTTTTGCGGGCCGCAGTTGGAACACAACCCCTGGAAGTATAAATCATATCAGAATTTATTTTAAACTTTTGAAACTAAACTTTGGAACTCACAATAAACTTTTTGGGGGGTATACTATAAAACTGCATTTCTATGGTGGCTCAACCTGTAACTGGTTCAACTTACCCAAAACTTGGGGTGGTAAGTTGAGCCAATTACAAATATTTTTGCACTCCTTCCCCTCAACGATTAAATGCAAATTATTGGTCCAAGCATTTGTGATATAATACCTTCTAAATCAAGGTCATTATTGGTTTCTGTAGGCATTATTATCTCTGCATTTGGCTCTTACCATATTTCTCTGAACAGAATGAGACAAAATGAAATAAACAAGTGCTCAACTTGCCCCCTCTTCGCACGTCTCCTCCCCTAGTAGGTGCCCTATAGGTGGAGACCCAAATCTGAATTTTGATTGATCATATTTAATCTATTTTCAAATTATATTTCATTTGATTCCATTTTTTTAATCTAAACTTGGAATTGTCCCCTGACAACACAGCAACCCATTGGATTCGATTTTAATCATAGAAATTGAAATTCAGTTTATTTTTATTAGCATAATCGCAAATGATGTGTAGGCATATTTTTGAAAGACTTCGAATTGTTGCAAACAAGGAGTAATGGAATTTTAGTTTTGAATGTTGCTGCTGGAAATCCCTCTTTTATGGGGAAATAAGAATATGCTTGTAAAGTGGAGGAAGGACTTTATCTCCCAAGAAGAGGGGGAGAACTGAACTTTAAAAAATTTGTCTATGATCGACGGTTACAAAGACTTGACTAAGGGCTATAGCTGGTCACGAATTTAAATCTAAATGACCGTTATCATGTTATTGGAAATACACTATTTGCAAAGCGGGGGGTTAATCAACTAACCCCCGACGGATTTTTTGAAGTCACTAATTTATCATGATCTTACTAAGATCGTTTGAACAAAGTTTTAAGAGATGATTTTTTTAATGTCACTGTGACCGAGGTTGCCATAGTAAATGCCCGTTTAACAGTTCCACAAATTACCGTTTATAAATCCCCAATAATGCCGCAAACGCGAGCAGATCGTGTCCTAAAACCCCGAACCTACCATCCTAACCCCCCACCCCCCGGTGGAATGTAAGTTTTTGAAGGAAAGGGGGCATCACTATGATAATATTTTTGCACTCATCCATAATACGGCTATCCTATCTTTCATTAAATAAATGTAATAAACCTGGAGGAACATTCTTCCCCGCCTTGCAGGCAGCAATGCCTATTTCCCCCATTTCCCCATGGATAACGAAAGCTGTTGACAAGCCTTAATAATAAAACAAATATATAAAGAATTTAGCAAAACGTCCAAGCTATTCAACGTTTAAGAAATAAATTGCATACCTGAGCCGACATACACACGCCATTTTCTATGTTAAACAGTTTCTTCTGCAAAGAACATGACATTGAAATGACCATGAAACTAACACGGCATTAAGGATAGGGGCGAGGTAAACGAACATATCAAGTCTCAATTTAGGAATCTGCTGGAGATCTAATAGTAACCCTCTGGATATTGCCAGTGATTTTAATGATTATTTGTTAACATTGGGCCGATCTCGCCAGGAATTACCATAAAGACAAATTAACTAATGAAATCTGAAAAAAATCCACTCCAACTAGCTTATTTATGAAACGAAGGTAACGATAAATACTCAAAATAATAATGAATTTGATTTGAGACTCAATAAAAAGCCCAGGCATGATAACATTGGAAATTATATCGTTAAAAGGTTGCGAATGGGGATATGCAATCAGTAAACCTTTAAACACGATCTTTAACTTGTCTATATCACGGGTATTGGTTCCAAAAAAACAAAAAACAACAAAAACAAAGCCTAAAAAGGGCCAAGTTTTACCCCTTATACAAAAAAGGACGATCCTGAAATATACTCCAATTATCGACGAGTTTCTATCTTGCCATGTTTGTTCGAAAATTCTGGAAAGACTGTCTTCAATAGATGTGTGGACTACAATAAATAACCCAAGATTTTCAAAAAAATTTAAATCAAAACAGTTTGGATTTAACCAACCATCGTCATCAATGGCAATACTTGATCTTGTAGATAAAATAAATAATTCAATTGACACGCAATGGGAAACTACAGTTGGAGTATATCTCGATTTATCAAAAGCGTTGATAATAACCTTGATCAGCCATATTTTTACTTCATAATTAGACATATGGTATAGGGGTGTAGTATTGAATGGTTTAAAATAAAAAAAGAACCACCTGCAGAACCGAAACCATATTATACTCTCCGTAAAAATCTAACCTGGCTTAGAGAATCTCAATGTGGTGTAAACCACAAGGGTCAATTTTAGGACCACCATTATTTATTTATTTTATATGTTAAAAGGATATGGAAGAACACTCATCTAAATTACAAAGTTCACATCCTTTTGTGCTGAGATACTACTATACTTTTATTCTCATAAAGATATTGCAAATGCATTAGTATGATCAATAAGAGTTAAAAGAAGTAACTGGTTTAAGAAGGCTAACAAAACTCTCAATAATGCTACAAAAACAAACTATAATGATCCTGGGTACACAAAAGCTCACTAAAACACGTAACGTATCAAAGCATTTGGATGTCATACTGGACGGTAACAAAATTTGGTTAGAGTAAGCAAAACCAAATTCCCTAACCAAATTCCTCGGGTCGTAATTGACGAAATAATTTTACATGGAAAACGAACCACATTGAAGAAAGACAATTGCTATAAACAACCATATCTAGATTCATTACCCTCTGGCTGCCCATTAGTGCAATGCTGAATGCTTCCATTCTGATTGGTCCTCATTCAACGCGGTAACAACACACTCAAACAGGACCACGCACACGCGGGGGGCCCATTCTTAATTTTTTCATAATGGGTCGCGAAAATTGCATTTTCTCATTATAAATCCACACGTGCACAGATCCCTCACGGCACCCGCTGTTTTTCGGTAAAGATAGAAATAAAGGGTTGCAGTATTATTTATATGGGCTCATAATGTAATCCTCGGGTCGGAAAAAAAAAAATTAAATCATATGCGCCTCGTCCATTATTTATGTTTTTTCCCGCCGCTCGGACCCATTATTCGCCCATACAGGATACTGCAAAAATCGCAGCAGTCGCCCTTTATTTTTTAACTGTTCTTAAATCATAGGTCTTTTCCCCACCTTCAGACACAACATTTCGTACACCCCAAAATATATTACATTCAGTATATTGTTACGGGCTAATCGTGCTAATTTTAAACATACAATAAGTTTACGGATAACTACTCGTCATGTGGGGAAATACAATAAAAATTCATATTGGATAAGCTATTTAAGGAAGGTTACACACAACAAACTGCTGTAAGAAAATACTCTCAGGTAGCCATTACAGATGTTCTTCTCTGCACCATTTATTTAAAGATCCACACAAATTTGTTTAATGTTTTTTGATTTTGACAGAAATTAAGAGCTTGAGTGTTCTCTTCAAAACAATTCTACTGATGCAAAATTTTTTACCCCCCAATACTTGATAATCTTTACTAAAAGAAGTAATATTCATAATCATTTTAACCAAAACCAGATATAAGGATTAACAACGTAATGAAAAACAAATCACTTTGGCGCTTAGGGTAAGGTCAAATCAAGTTCCCATTTTTGGAAACTTTTTACCTCAAAACATAAAACCGGCAATTAATCTCAACAGTTTAGTAGACCTCTACGTCCTCTACTCAAAATTACTCAACATCACCTAATGACCCCTCGTATACAATAGTTGATTAAGATTTGAGTAAAGATCTTGCTTGGGCATTTTTTTTTTTTTTGTTGCCTTATTGTTCGTCTATCAATGGTTTTTATTTAGTTATCATAGAGCAATAAATAAATGTTAGGTTTTTTTTAATGTGACTTTGTTTAGGGGGAGGAGCGCTTCCGGTCTATTGGCCTCGTGGCTTCTCCTCCATATCTGTTTTAATAGTTTTCTTTAATAAAAAGGGTTTTCAGCAAGTATCATTTATGGGCGAAATAATGTGTCCGAGGTCGAAAACTAAATAATTGGGCGAAATACGAAATTTTAACAATATTTAAAAAAAGAAAAAACCTAAAAAATTTTTTTTATTTCTAATCTATTATCTAAAACAGCTTCTTTAATACGATGCCATTGCGAGGAAGAAAGGAGGACCCCACCTGAATTGGCAGAATAATGGTCAGTACCACTGACCAATCAGAATGCTGCATTTTTTCCAATAATGGGCAGCAGAGGAAATAGAATGTAGCTTTTTATGAATGGAATTAAATAAATGAATGAATGAGATTAATGTATTGCAAAATAGAGTATCGGCTATGCTATCTTCGTAACAGCAAGTTATATTTTGATATGAAATCTCTGCTTCAAATTGAACAATTTGGTAGCCTGCTCTCTTGGGGGTATTTTTTTTTTTAGTCTACTGGAGCTATTTTAAAAGATGCTCCCATTTATTGAAACTAGTTCAAATACTCTTAATTGTTTTCACACAAAAAAAAAGCCGAACGCACGCCTTTGTTTTTCCCTGTTTTATTATTTCTATTTCCACCTCTATTCTTAGTCCCCTGGTTTATTATTCCACGGGTCCATGGCACAAACCGCTCTGGTCAAATGTAAACACGAGAGGTGTGAAACTGAGTCGCGGCGGCTCGCCGTTGAGTAGTCGCGCGTAGTCGCGCGGCGCCGAGGTCGCGGCTGCGCGAACGAGAGGTGTGAAAACTGAGTCGCGGCTGCGGCGTTTAGTCAATCTAGAAGGACCCTCGTTTCCCCAACCCTCGTTCCCCCACTGACATAGCCACCCGAAGCGCGTAGCTTCCGCTGGTGTCTATTCCCGGGGGGGGGGGGGTGTACAACAGGGATGAACGAGGGTCCTTCTGGATGTACTCAATAGGGCGTTCGGTGATCGCCGTCAGATTTCTAGAAACATAAAGGAAATTTCGTTACCAGGGGTGTCGTGGACCTAATGCAAGAGATCAGTTGCACTATTAGCCAAATACCCGGGAAGTTTAGATCAACAACGGGTTGGGTTTAGCTTACCGTTTAAAACACGTTTGTCTTCTCAAACCATGAAGAGTTATCTTGACTAACGAATTGTGTTTTGATCAAACACTTGCCATGCTTGTGGGATTTGTTTTCAAGATGTCTAAGAAACTAGTATTTAGCAATAACTGCGATGTCCTTTTCTTTCTTTTTTGTAGCCGTTTCCTCGGCGGCTAAACGTCGCAGCCCCAGATCAGATATTGAACAGGAGGGACCTGCTAGCGTGGAACCAGCATAAGGTGTAGTGTTGAATTTGGATTGATTTCAAAGACAAACCTATTGTTACCCTATTTAAAGTCCATGGCAGGGTCGCTAAAAAAAAAAAAGCCTCTTTCCTCTCAGCAAAAAGCCTCTTCCCCAGAACCATAGATTTGGGATGAATTCAGTAATCTGCCAAACAACTATCTCCTGGTGCCCACTCTTCAAACCTGCAGCTTTTCTCGTTCAGACTGACTGCCCGAATTCATCAGGCCCTTTGATGTTATGAATAGGGTGGTGGCACATATACTAAATTCTTTCGCTGAAGGGCCCGGCTGAGGGCCAAAGAAGGCCGAAACGAGAATGATATTTTTAAAGTTCCCCCGAGTTATCCTTTTCAAAAATGGCTGGGATTCTTCTAGATTCCTTGTCACAATATAAGGCCAAAAAAAGTTTGTCCTCACAGAAGATCGCATGCATTTTGTTTAAAATTTGGTCTTTTAGTGCATTATTTTTTTTGAAAGGAGTTCTAATTAAATCATACAGAAACAATTATTTTTATTTATGACCCTACCTAACAACAGACCCTAAACCCTTTGACCACAATGAAAAAAAGAATTTGTTACATGTACAAACTTTGAAGGGGGTGGAATACACAGAATCGAATCTGTGTCACGTGGGATATTAACCCTTAACGTGTCCTAACCCTCTGACACAGACGATAGGTAATTGCAAATTGCGTTTAAATAAAGCATAAACAGTAAAAAGCATGTTACCATAATACACAAATACAAATTTCATACCTCCACCTCACAAAAATACCCAAAACCTAATTTTATCTGGTTGATGGGACTTATTTTTTAATTTTCCCTTTTTTCAAAGTAGTGTCATTATTACCAATTACCAAATCACTAACACAATTTTAACTTCCAACACATAACGAAGATTTCAAAATTGAAAGCTCGTAATGAAAAAAAAGAAGAAAAATCTGGTTTGTTCACTACACACAGAGTCTGAATGTTGTTGATAAACACGCTTTCAAACTCACACAATGACCCGAGGTCTTTAACATTCTCTGCTTAGTGGGATATTACGCCACTTACAACTTCATCAAATTGTTGAAATATAGAAGTTTTACCATCAAACAGGCCCGTGCAATGTGCAATGGTTTTAATACGCCATTCTATTTTATTTTCAATTTAAAAATGATTGTTAATATAGATAGTAAGAATTATTTTTTTATTCTGCGTAGAGTTTTATGAAGCAGCCATTTCGTTAGAAGCCATTGAATTTACACGTGTCACTGGTCTGCGGAGTATCCCCCTATATATCCTGGAAATATCCTCGAGCGAAACTTGTAATGTGCGAAGTGCAAAAGGGAACAGAAAAAAGACATCCTGTGTTGGTAACGGAACAATGGATAAAAATTTCGGGATAATGTCAATCATTGAAACTGGATTAGCTCCTTGTGTAAAATGAGGTGGACTGACGCCTTATAACGGTCACTTGAATATATTTTTATACACGTGCAGTTTGACAACTGCCGGTGGACGAACTATGGTTGGAAAGATCATCGAAAATTTTTTTGCCCGTTTTATGGAGATTTACTTATGTGTTAATTAGTTTTCAATGAACATTTAAACATGGCATTTTGTGGGGGGGCAATAAAACAAATGAATAACTGAATATTGAAAGGGTTTTAGAGCACGATAAAATTTGTAAATAAGGCCAAAGTAACACGCTTTAAACCAATGCATTAACTGTCCCGTCTGTGGTAGAGGAGTAAAACTCCTAACCACGATTCGATCTGTGTTAGGGTGGAACTCTTGCCTTTTTAATTAAAGCCTTTTTAAATCCCTCCTTGATTTTTTTTTTAAATTTCAGGGAAAAAATGAAATTCGAAGCGAAGCGGCTGAAAAAATTGAAAAAATGGGCCAAAAAATATTTTTCAACGGCCAAAACAAACAAAAACAAAATGCATTTCGCATTGCTTTTCACATATCACATAGCAAAAGAAATGCCTCCTTAAGACCTTCCCGGTGGCTCCTGGGATCTCCTTGATACTTTTAAGCTCACTCTTACTCTTAGCTGTTCCAGGAAGTATCCAGGTAATTGGATCCTCCTTGGATACTGGTCAGCTCCGGAGATCTCCCGGAACCCTGCCCCAAGAAAAAGTATTAAGCAAGAAGTATACCAAACCTATTCTTGGCGAACTGAGTAGCCTACCAGACAACTCTTATTTTGGTTTTTTGTTTTGGCAAGATACCCAAAATAATAGTAACCAATGGTTACTAGGTCTGCTGGCTTCCAGTTCAAATATGGCGGGGCTGCATGCTTGACCATTTTGAGATTTTGAATCCCCTGCTGAATAATGCAAATCTGGCATGTTGCATGGAGAAAATGACAAGGATGGTTTTTTGTAATCATAAACACAAGATTCAGGATGCTCTACATTATTTTCACATAGTTAGGTATGTTGTTTTAAAAAAAAACATGTAGTTTTTAAAGAAAAAGCTGCAATGGCTTTTCAACGTTTGAACAACAAATACTGCAGAAAAATTCCCACCGACAAAACTGGCATGTATATGGCTGGTACAGTGATGCATCTGTGTACCAGGCATGGCCAATCATGCAGTGAATGATAGGCATAATTGCAATATTGTTGACCACCCCTTGGGCCCGTCTGGGGGGGGGGTTCTCAGGCCAGTGGTTGTTTTATTCCCCCCTCCTGCTCCTGTTCCATGTGTTTCTGAAAGGTGACCCCTAACGGGGACCAATTTTTCCTTCAGTGAAATATACCCCTAACGGACCCCCAACCCAGTTTTTGGCGAGTTTTCATTCATCCAGTGAAAATATCCCCCTAACGGACCAATTTCAAAGTGAAATTATAACCCCCGTTTGCGGACCTGTTCTAAATACGTGAATAAAAGATTTACCTTTAAATTATAATAGACAAGAAAAATGAACACAGTGTGGGCTACTGCACAGAAAAATTACACATTTGTGTTTATTTTTGAATATGTTTGAGGTTAATTTTTTCCTATTTGTTATCATTGAACCATCAATTCAACAAACTGATTTGATACCCATAGCGGGACTAGCAAACTTGATTATTATTGTGAATTTGAAGACCCCTAGCGGTATTCCCCCGCATTTTGCAGCTAGTCCCCTCTTTTTTTTTTTAAAGGTCTTTTTTTAAAAACCAAAACCCCCAGAACCCCCCACCCCACAGGGGCCCACCCCGCCGTACCTACCCCGGCACCCCACAGGACAAAAGGAACCCACTAAAGCGACACCCGCCGTGGCCGGCGGGCAGTGAGAGTGTGAAGTGGTCACGACCCCCAGGAAGACAATGCTCCATTCCGGGGAGTGATGTCCGGGGCGACAGATGATCAAGGTGGGTGGTAGGCAGCGGTAAAAATGCGCGCAACGAGATGCACGGGGCTGCCAGGGGGGGACGGATCTTGGGACGGCGACCGCCAGCGATGATAGCCTTATCGGGGGCGGGGGGGACGACGATATCGGATACTGAGTCGGGGATCGGCGCAACTCCGGTCCAGCGAAGGCAAGGCGACCAGATGATACATCGGAGACTGCCGCAAGCTGAGCGGCGCGTCGAGGAAGTCGCGACTCGGTGGTTGTGAGAAAAAGGACAAGGGAAGCATCGAGCAGTGGGAGTGTTCGCCTCGTCCTGAGGGTCGGTTGGGGTGGAGCAATGCACGCCCGTCACTGTATGCCAGGGGACCGGGACGATCATCCTAGCACCCATAACCGACGGATAATAGGGCCCGCCGACAGTGAGAGCAAGGTAGCGTTGACCCGGTGGGGAGGACAGTGGGCGAGTTTCACCAGAGGCAAAGTGCTCCGCAGGGTCTGTTGACTGAGAGTACCAGAGGAGGCATGGCCCTGGGGGATAGTCAGCGTTGGACCGGGGTGTATAGGCCCGTAGCTTGGGCATAAGGCAGTTAGCGGTGGGACAAGATAGGCCAGGCCTGTCCGCCATATAGAGTTGGTAGAGAGGAGATTACCACAGGAGTAGGGCAACACTGAGGGGAGGCTAGAGAGAGGGCAATCTTATGAGATCACGGAGTGGGGGACAGAGTTGTTAGGATCAGTGTCGAAGTAAACGCGCCCTAGCCCACAGGCAACGCTTGGGGAAGTGACAGTGGCCAAGAGACGAGAGAACGCCCAAGAGACGGGCAAAGCCGCGAGGAGCGTTCCTTCGTGAGTGAGAGGGGCACACGAATAAGAGGGTGCTCGGGGCGATCAGGAGGCGGAGGCTCTTGAGGGCCCTTAGGTAGTGCCAACAGTGATGGGTAGTAGGTCCACTCCAGGACGGTGAGGTGAGGAGCGGCGGAAGGATGGCCAGGTAGGCCTGAGGGGGCGACCCCCCCCCGGATTGTTGATAGTCCCATAAATTTGCTGTCAAATGAATAGTATGTCACATAATTATGTTAGTATATATACTTGTTTATACTTTGTAGGCCTATACACATTTGTTGGCAAACCTCGAGTTGTTAAATTTTGATCATAAGAATTGTGACACATACCAGCTTCACTAATAGTACGGTACGTTGGCCAGCTACACTAGGGGCATCCCATATTTGTCAGTTGAAGTGAATGACACAAAAAGCGTTCAAGCTTTGACTTACTTTTGGTGGACAGAATGGTTGAAACTTAAAGGGCAGAATACTAACTAGCAATAACTCATTGTTCTAAGGTGAATTTTGTGTAGAACTGATCTGAAATAAAAAATGCCATAATTATTAACTTGAAATTTTCCTCATCAGCACTGTACAAGGCATATTTCTGCCCAAGTCCTCAATTTTTGAGCAAAAATCATCGTCGCAAAAAAAATAAGTCCTGGAGTCCTTCAAAAAAACTGGGACCTCTCAGGCTAAATAATATAACTTGTCCTCTAGAGGGAGGTCTCTTGGCTATAGCAAGTTATATATTTGTTTAGCTTTAAACAAAAAACCTCACAGTTTTTGAAGGACGTATTTTTTTTGCGAAGAGGCCTTTATATTTTTTTCAACTCGCCCCTACTCCGTAAAAATGTTAGGGGTAGTGTAACATATACTACTACTTTAAATTTATTTGTTTTCAGACAATTCAATTCAACTTAGTCAAGTTTTGATAATCACTATTTAGCTTTGAAATACTGAACAAAAAGAAAAAGAAGTCAGTCGCCACTAGCTCATACCATTTGAGGAGGGAGTTATTATGCTGGGCTTTTTCAATCACAAATTGGGTCTAAAATAAAAAATTTGCATTTTGCTTGCTTGTTTTTTTCCTGGGTTTTATTGTTTTTTTTTTTTTTTTTTTTATTTTTTTTTTTCTTTTTTTTGTGGTTTTTTATTTCCCAACTCCCCCCTTTGTGTGTCCTCCAGAAAGAACTTTACCGCCGCTTTCTAACCCTTGTTACAAAAATAAAGAAATAGATTGATCCCATTTAATTATTTAAGATTCAAATTGTACCCCTTTCACAATGATTAGCAATAATAAAGAATTAGTGCCTCTAGGTTATTTTCCTGTTCATACAACATCCAGGAAATTAGGCAAGTCAAAATTTTTGTCCACCAACCGAACCCGAAACGGCCACATTTTTTTGCTAAAATTGCAAAAAACTGATTTTTCCTTCTTCTTTTTTTTTCCTTTTTCTCAAAATTCAGTGGAAATATGCTGGGGTTTTAGATTAAAGTTTTAAGTGCCAAAATCAATCTCTCCCTCTGAAAATATATGATTTGTATACCCTTTAAACATTTTTTAAGTAATCAGAATTTTGACTGTTTTTCATCACATCAACTTTTCATTTTTCCTCCACCATCCAAACTCCCACATTCTCATTTTTCCCATTTTCCACCACACCATTCCAATCATTACCTGTTTTTCCAGTTTTCTCATTTTTCATTTCACCCCTAAAATATTTTTTTTTCACACACGTGTCCGCTAAACGTAAGTCAAAAGCTTGAACGCTTCCGATTAAGGTTTTATTTCTGCTGAGCATAACCTTTGTGTCTTTCATTTCATTCATTTCAATCCTTTCATCTTTTAACATTTGGACAAAACATGATCGTATTATCATAACGTAAAGGTTGCCCGCTGTACATGGACTTGGTAACCCAATAAGCAAATGCCAAATTAAAAGTCATCTTAAAACAAATCGGCAAGATTTTTTTCAAACTTAACCCCAACACGTCTTACAATACTACAGCACAAGAATCCCACACGCGTTGTTTTGTTTGACCACAACGAACGTGTGTCGACCTTTGATTTTGACCCGCTCCAAACTCCGAACTGGCAAACCAACTTCACATCATGACAGTTTTTTAGGGAGTAAATAATTCTGCGTTGAAAATCATCCAATTAGGTACTTTTGTTTTTTTTCTTTTTTCGCGCCGTTTGAATGAAAACAATGTGTGGATCCTTGTTTCCTGTAGTATTGTAAGATGCCTAACAGATCCTGTTTGAAGGTAGGGTGGAAGAATCGCCATGTCAGATGACTTTAAATTTGCATTTGCTTATTGTTGAAACCAAGTCCATTTACAGGTGCATAACCTTTACGTTAGGCTGTACGATAATGTCCAAATGTTAAAGATGAATGCAGACAAAAAGGTTATGCTCAGCAGAAAGAAGTGGTTCTCTCTGCAATTTTTCAGTGGATATCTCAATACCATTCTTAAAAAACATTTTCACTTGATTGTCGACCTTGCCGTCACACGCAATATAATCAAATGGTGATTTTTACACTACAGTTTCGCTGCCTGTATAATTATAAATAATTACCCTATTAATTAAAGTTAATGGTGATCACCAGGTATTAATACCCACTTAAGTTAATGTTAATGGTGATCACCAGGGGACCGACCAGAACGGCAATAAACTGCACCTGTTTCCTGTAGCTCTAACTCTCACTGCAGAGCGTCCAGGAGGCCCTTCAGAGTCTCCAGGAGGCCTCTGCCCTTTTCTCACATGCCTAATTAGGTATCCAGAAAGCTCCAATAAATTAAATAAATCTTCCTGGTGATCCCCCAATAATCCGATACTGAAGTAATCCAGTATTTAAAGTTTCTGGAGCTCTCCCCAGGAGATCCCCAAGAACCAAAGCTGTTCTTGGTGAGTTATTGTAGCTATAGTGTCCAGCAATGTTAGTGGAGATCTCCAAGAGTACTAATTTACATGTGAAAAAGCAGGAGGCCTCCCGGAGACCTTCCGAGTTCTGGTGAGCTCCTGGAACACTGCTATATTTTTGCTATGTTCTTCTGATGAAAAAATATTGTTGAAAAGAAGAGTTATTGTTGTTCATTTGCCGATACTAAAGATCAAATAACAAAGGTCTAAGGTAAAAGGATGAAGTTGTAATCCATAAAATATAAGGTCAATAAACAAAGCTAAAGCTTTTGAAGTTATGGTAAAAATATGATTTTTTTTTAGAATTTGTCGGCGCCCCTTGGAATTTTTTTTTGGTCGGGGGGGCACCCTGGTTTTTTTTGAACTTATAGAGGTCAGCGGTGGGCTGTAGAGGTCAATGTTTCAGATCACTACTCTGAAACACAGATGATACTTTACTCAACCCTGATCCCACTTTCAAAAAATGCAAAAGTGCAAAAACCTGGTTCCCATGAAAAACACCAAAATGTGCCGCCAACTTTGTCAAATTTGATTTTGACCATAACTCAAATTTTTTTTTTTTTTCCAATTTGCTAATGTTGGTGGCCATACACATGTTTTTACTTAGGAATCAGTTATCAACTAGCTCTCATCTCACCATAGGCATCCTATAGTTCTGCTAATCATAACTCCACATTAATTCTTTAATTAACAAGTTGTCATTAACAGATTGTGGAGTTATGCAAAAACAACGTGGAAGATACCTTTCCTTCCCCTGTAAAACCTACCCAAACTTTTTGTCGATCTCATAATCCTCTAAATGTATGGTTTATAGAAAATCCCTGTTTTCACTTTAAACACACTTGAGAGCCTATAATATGCAAAGCTTAAAAGAATTAGAAATTAAAAAATTTTGAAGAAAATGCACAACTACAATCACTTCTGCAAATGAAAAGGCGGTTGTTTCTCTTCTTCTTGTTTTCTTTCTACTCCGAAAAAAAAGATGATGATTTCTACTGTGTTTTTTTTAGACCAATTTTTGAGGATTAACCATTTCAAAAGGCAATTTATTATCTATCTAAGGAACATATCAATTCGATTCTGAATTGCTTTGTGGTATTTTTGTTCGTCTGTCTGCCGTCTGCAAAGTTGCTCTTTGAAATGGCCTGCTCATGCTGGGACAAGGGGAAGGAGGTATCCAGGTGGTTTGCATATCCCACCTCTGCATACATACATGTTAAAGACATGTGAGTGAATGCTTTACAGAACTAGGGCAATCCTATTTAAAATGTGTGATTTATTTTAAAATTTAACATCCAAAAGTTAGAGAGATTTATTATGAACACTTTGCTGAAAATTTTTTGACCTTTGCTTTTGCATGGTAATTTTCCGTTTTAAAATTGTAAGGCTTTTTTAATGTCATTGAAATCCCTCCATGAAACCTAAACATAAAGAAATATGTTGAAAACCCTGTATTCCAATGAGAGGTGTTATCAAAGTTTAAATTGGCTGTCATGGGAAAAGGTCAGTTTTCAGCTCAATCAGCAGGAAATTATTACAACAATTTGCTGAAGATGGCCCACTTGTTAAAATTGAAAAACCTGTTTTATATGATGTGGGTACGTTTTTCCATTGATGGTGGCATTTCATAAATTGGTCCTAAAAACTATTACATGGTAGAACAGGACAAAAAAGTGTGCCTTTTTTCATTTAAAACACAATGACTGCCTTTTAAAGTAAGTGAGAGCATAGATCCCCTACATCGCCTCTTAAGCACTTTGTAGGAGAGCGATTAAAGCTTCCCCCCCCCCACTTAATCGCTCTATCCATGGTAGCACTGGTAAATGCCATGAAAAGGTCCCCATTAAAGAAGAAAAGCAAAGCCCCCCTAACGCCTAAAAAGCCAAAAGCCCCCCCCCCCCACCCCCGATATGACCAGGGAAGCTTTTTATTGAGCCCCACGACACCTTACATTTTAAAAATTCAGGCTTGTTTAACGAGGTAATACATTTAAATAATCAAATACTTCTAGACCATTAAAGTACAATTTTTTTGGAAAGCTTATATGACAATGAATGCCAAAGCAGCTAAGTACAACTTTATTATACAGGGTGGGTCAGAAATGTACAAGTGAACATACCAAAACGTTAACATTTTTTCCTTTGTCATGGTGACTGTGTGGTTTTCCTTTTCTGAATGCTATGTTAGATCAAAATAAAAATATCGATTCAGACGTTATTGCTTAGGCCCCCGTTCAACGCAAGGAAAAGAGTTCAACAATTCTTGTGTTAAAAATCCAGGGTGTGTTCAAAATTTATGGGCGTTTCTGAGTGTCAAAATCAATGATACAGAATTTTTCATAAAATACACATACCAATTCCATTTTTCAGAGACATCTTTTCCGGTCGTAGGAATGAGAAAGTTGCTTTCACACAACATCAACCAATATCTTGGCACCTTCCGATCATCAGGGTGATCAAAAAAAATTAACCACAGTAAGAGCAAAAAAAACTTAAACTTTTGGTGGCTAAAGTTCTAAAATATGCGGTGTAGGTGAATAATAAAATATTATAAAAACAGTGTATTCCATCAAGTAAATAGTTTAGTCTCTCTCTTCTACTAAAACCACAGTTGTTCCCCTTTGATAAAATCATAGATGAAAAAAAAATGGAAAGCAATCCTTCTGTATTTCCTCACAATTTAAAATAGGGTCCTATACAGGCTTTACAATAACAAGGAAAACATTTTATGAATATACACCTGATTTCTAAGCATATTTGTCCTACAATGCATTAGCAGCCCTATTCAACCCACTTCTAAAAATATGTGCCTACCTGGAAAAATAAAGATTTATTGTGACGATATTCATGTTGAAGATGAATTTAAAAATTACAACAAACACAACAAAACAAAAACAATCAATGAAATCATCGCACCAATACATTTGAACCCCCTGTATTATTATCTATCATATAGGAATTTTATTTGTTTTAAACATGACGCAGTCAAAAATAACGGTCCTAACATTGTATAACTCAAGATTAAGAAGACCACGGTTTAATAATTATCCAATGTGACACAACTACAGGGCGTTCCTCAATTCAATAAAGTGTTACACTCGGAAATTGGTCTTGTTTTAAAAATGCTGAATTGGGGTCCCTAATTTTACAACTTTTATGTTCAAATTCAAGTAAAGGATTCTATCTTTCCAAACAATTTCCTTACCCCCCAAACAACCCCCTCCACACGATAGCTTTTGTCCATCTGGGAGAGAATATGCAATTGTTTGCGGTAAGCAAAATAATCCACATCTTGCCCAACTTTTCTTTTCTTAATAACATTTTCAAAACAATACAATGAAACACTGTGGAGTGTGAAAAGAACTGATATGTAATACTTGATTGGCAAACCCATCAATAAACACTGTGTTAGGTGCATATGGTTCTCCTTTATTTATCAATTTATAAAGCCATCCATCATCATAAAGTGTGTCATCAGGACTTGAGCAAATCCTCGGACCCCGTCAGATGGATTTTGGTGGGGCCTGAAAAAGAAACATGGCAGCAGGATGGGGCAACAGTTTCAGTATCAGATCATAAACAACGAAATGGGCTGCAGAAGGTCATCAGACACTTCCAGTTGAAGTTTCCGGGTAGGAAATTAGGAGGTCTTTTCGTCAAAAAACGGTGACAGAAGGACTAATACCAAACAGTATGTGACAATGCCACCAGTCAAACTTGAACGCTTGGTAATATTCGGAAGACCAAAAACCTGCAAGAACACGCACAACTGAATATCGACAGAGTACGGTGTCGCTCGCCAAGCAGAGCCCACCATCTCTCCGCAGACACAACCCTTAAGAGCCCGACACAATCCACAGATTCCTCATTCAATAAATTCCCCCTCTTAATAAGATGTGGCAGTGGCAAAATCAAACATCCGTAACGTCATGGAACACAACAATACAAGCATTCCTTAGAGGACGGCGAGATTACCAACGCAGCTCAATACTGTCACTCTCTCACCTCTGGGCTAGTTACCCAAAACCCAGCAACCCCATGGTTTTGCCAGATGTCTTGATTGGGGGCGAACCCACTTTTCCGATGAATGTGCCATGTTACCTCCTTGAAATGTGCAACATTACTCCCCAGACGAGCCAACCCTCCTGATGACTGGACTTATTACCGGACCAGGAATCAGAGATAAACTCTTTTTTTGGGATTGGTCATGAGGGCCACAGGACAAATTGTCGTCCTCCCGCTTTCTTTTTCCTCAGAAAACATGACCGGGACAAAGGTACCCTTGAATGTTAATGACTTTTTAGTGGTCCTCATCTTCTACGTAACTACTGTCATTAAATCAGCTGAACTCTAATGGCCCCCATTAGGAGAGTGTGGTGGGTCCAGATGGTGCAAGCACCAGTCATTGTGCAAGAGCTCTACACGACAGGCTCCAGAACTTTTATTCTGCACCGCGTGGTTGGGGATCGGTCACAACGTTGAGTTTCCTCCTCCCCCAAGTTTTCCCCCCTGGTCTCCAGACCTGCACTCCGTAGACTTTTATTTAATGGGGATATATTTAAGAGCAAGCTACAAGACACAACACCACCCGCTGTATCCCAGAGCTACACAGAAGGATCACAGCACAAACGAGGTCACGCAACTCAAAACAATACTCCCCTCAATGCAGAGTGCCAGGGAGGGCTGTCGATGCAATTGTTCACGTTCATCCGAGGCCGCAAACGCATGCATTCATCGAGAGGGTTGGTCCATGTCGAAGGAAAGATGGAGATTGCAGATGATAAGAACTTTATTTCTCATCCCATCCAGAATGGACCTTTACTTATTTTCAAGAACAAGAAGAAAGACTTAGATCATGGACCCTTATTTAAAAATGGTGTGCACAAATCTAAACAAATATTTGAAACTTCATATCAACTATAACCAGTATGGTTTCAGTGAACATTTTTTGGCAGATATTGACTCATGAGTTGCATATAGCCATGTGACTTTGTGGCATTAAAATTCCTCTTTTTGAGTGCAAGTAATGTGGCACAGATTTAACGGTCATTTTTATTCACCTCTAAAAGTGACAATATTTTTATTTATGACTTTGAAATATTAGAATTCTTTAAATAAGTTATTACAGATTTTATCATGGAAAATGTCTTGAACCGATGCGTTATTTTACCAATGCTATGTTGAAATGTTATTCAGAAATGTGTGTTTCTTCTTCTATCACTATATTGAAGTGTCACAGATTGGCTTTCGCTACCTGCAAACAAATGCGTATATCTCCAGATTGACAAAGCGATCGGAAGGGGGTAATTGTACGTGAAAAATAGGTCCTTTGACATCAAATTGTATAAAATTACGACACAATTCATGCCTACAACAAGCAATTCCGAGTGTTTACCTTTTATGAGACGCCCTGTATTTGTTTTCACATTGATTAAACATTTGGTCCTAATCTGCGTTTACAATGTTGAGGCCGGTTATTTTGCACTGGTCATGTTTTTAAAACAAAATAAATATTCCTATATGATAGATAATAATACAGGGTGGTTCACATTGTATCTAGGTGGATGTATTTCATGTTTTTCGTGTAATTAAATTCCATCTTCAACATGCATATCAGTCACACTAAATGCCTAAACAAGCAATTTCCGAGTGTTAAACTTTTATTGAGACGGGCCCTGTTAGATTTAGAAATTAGGTCACAAAAGGTATTTTTTTTCCACTCTGTATAATTTTCCCACCCTGTATACTGCTGGTTTTTCTTTGCAAGAATTTGCATCTTTAGTTTTAAAATGCTTATGAAAAAGAACTTTCCTTACTGTAAATACTTTTTCAGGTAGGGCAAAAGGCAAATTTAAGTGTATTTCAGTTTTTTATGTGCCAAGCCTATGGGCTGCTCCTCCACCGACTGCCCTCTAACCAGGCCCATGCCTGACATACTTTGGACGTTTTTAAACTTAACTTCACTATTATCCACTCAATGAAATAGGAACTTGTCCATTACATAGCTACAAATGCACTTTAATTATTTTGTCATACTGTTCGATACTGTCCTGAAACTATTTTACTTTGAACATAGAAAATTTGTGTAGAACGTGTAATATCGCCACCATATTTGACAGACAATTTTATAAATCGACCTGATTCCCAAAATTAAGTACCAACAATCCAACATTCCGTCACATGAGTCATGAGTCTGAAAAAGTAATCGATCTCAAATAAATCGGTCTTTCATTTGACATCACATATATCCAGAACATGGCGCTCAAAAGTCCACTAACATTCAACTCACTGCACCTCTACCGCCATTTTATATTGAAGAACCACTGAAGCAAATACGATTAGTCAGAATGTTTGGAGAGTTAGTAGCTAATGCCTTCGTTGACGTGAATGCTTAATTCACATATAATTGCTTTTTCTCTGCTATCATACTACATGTTTCAATAGATTTTAGCATGGAAATTTTTAGCTCCACCCACTGCACATGCCCCTCATCACTGCCCATACCTTCTGAAATTACTAAGGTGACACGATGGGGTTATGAATAGATCGCTACTAGAGTGATGTTGTACCAAACTTTGTGTTTTTCTTTTTTACAGATAATGACCTCTCAGCGGTGGAATGACAGCTTAAGCATTGATGATTTTGTTATCCCGGGTGATAATCCATTGCAGCTTGTAAAACCATATTGGGGCACTAATAAACTAGTCCATGTAGAGCAAAATGTTAGGTATGTAAAGTAACAGGGTTTCTCAGAAAGAATTACACCATAACTAGTGGTGACAAACTTCAAAGTGAATATCACATTGATAACTTTAAAAAGAATCTTAAAAAAAACCAAATTATTGTTCTTATTTTAATGTACAGTACGCGATTCGGCTCATAGTTTTGAAGACATAAAATGCTTATGTACCCATGTTCAATGGAACACTTCCCTTCCAGTTTTGTAATAAAGTGATATAGACAGAACAGGCGAGAATAATCAATACTTCGTGCATTTCTCTTCATTTTATTTCTTTAAAGTCTCAAAGTCTCTTCGGGTTGTTGTGGTCTGTGTAGTGCCTCACATTTTACGTGCTGAATGTCCATTCATCTTGAATGTTTGCCCTCCTCCCCAACTATAAGTTCAGTTAAAAACCTTACAGGCCTTGTGTTGAGCCATTGACAGAAGGGTATTCGGCATTGGTAGTCTGCTTGCTTGGAGAGAAGCTCCTTTGCTTTCTGTAAGGGCAATTCAGGTCCTAAGTGGGTATTCCTGTTAAAGCTTGATCTTTGGATGTGTGGCACATTGATACGTCTGCCCAATTGTCTTGGCTTTAGACGAAGACTTCGCCTGATGGCTGAAATGTTTGTAAATTTTGATGGTTTGTCCGCCTTCCACAGCGACTCCTGTTCAACTTTTTGACTTGTACCCGTTCCACGTTACTTCTTAACATTGTCAAGATTGTCCTCGCAGGAAATTTTTGTGGAATCTTAATCTAAATTCATGCCTGACCAGAGTAAATGTTATGACCAGTTTCGGCATATCTGGAACCAACAAACCCCTTTGTAATGGGCGACAAATGTGACCACCCAATCTTGTCTCGTGCCAGTACTTCATATAACATGAGTATAGTTTAAAAACACGGGAATTTTGATTTGCACTCAAACCATGCCGTTATTATTTATGTAGAATCCACCCTCTATTGGAATAAGATGTCTGATTTGAAAAAAACTATTGTGATATCTTATTGTTCAGTTTACACACCTGTGAAGTATTGATCAACTTCTCAATTCAATCTATCTTAAATAAAGATGATCATTCTGTTATTTACCAGGTTTGTTTTTCTTGTTGGATTTTTGTTATCGGTTGTCAGGTAATTCTTTTATTACTATACAAAACGAACAAACTGGCAAGTGAACTCACAAAATATTAAACAACGCTGGATATTTGGGGAATGAAAATAAGACAGCGTGAACAGATAACACGAGTCATCAGACGGTAGTTAACATAAAATCTGCATTATTGTGAGCAAACTTGGAAGGAAGTGTCCTTTGACATGAGTTACATAATCGCTTAATTCTTCAAAACCACTGAAGGCCGAATCGAGTATTTACAAAGGTTAAAAAATAACTGGTTTAAGATTCTTTTTAAATTTCTCAAATGTGATACTCAATTTTGAAATTATGGTCACCAAATAGTTAGGGTTTGTAATTCTTCTGAGACACCCTGTAATGTATTGCAGATACGTCGGCCAAAGTTTGTCAGGGCATTTTTTTGTATTCTTAGACAGCTCGCTGACACATGACTATACACTGTGTCAATGGCCAAGCCAGTTTATTGGCTGCTAGTGGTAGTAAATCCAAAGTTTTAAATCTGGTTTTGTCCCCGTAAACGGGGGTGGCCGGATCACCTCACACTCAGCAACCGCCCTTACTCCTCCTTCCACTTCACCCGATTTAATGCATCCTCCTCCACCTCAGAATCCCAATCTCATTTTCGTCAGGACACCCCACGTCTTGCTCCATACCGCATCACTGATCTCACACAACCTTCTACACCATACTTGTCATCTTCAAAGAATATCTTTACGGCAACAACCCCCACATTCCCTTAAAACTTCACCCAACATACCTCAACTCTAGCCGTGCTAGCCACCTAGATCCACCACCCCACTAACCGTGTCCCCAAGGTATGCTGTGTGAACTCCTTCACAGACTCCAACTAAATTTCACCACAATCATTCTCATGTTCCACCACCCCTCCAGCTCACTTCTCGCATCTTCCGCACCATAAATCTCTGCCATCTTGGGGGTCACTCTCTTCATCTTGTGCATTTTTTTTTATCCCATGGATCCATTTCCCACATTTTCTCAGCCACACTAAATTTGCTTTTACTCTCTTCCCCACACACACCAATGGGGTTACTTACTCACTACCACCTCCCTATCCACCCTGTACAAGGCGGTTATTTGATATTCAGCCAATCAGAGACTGTTAAGAAAGTTGAGGGTATGTGCTATATCATATAAATGAGCCAATCAGAGGAGTGTTAAAAAAGGTGGTAGACTTTACAATATTATCCCTCCCTATCTGCACAAAGGAATTCGTGTACAGTGCTTTTTTTTTCATTTCAGTAATCTTCAAACAATCAACAATTTCCATAATTGTTCCTATAGAAACAAAATATTCCGTGATAAAGAATACTCAGTGGCATAACCAGAGCTTTGCAAATGGGGGGGGGGGGGGTTTGCTGAGGGAATTTTTCGAGACATTGTTAAAAGTTTCAGTTCATTGGGGGCTTGTGGGGAAAGGGTTCTGAGCAGGGGGAGGCTCACCCCCTTCCCCCCGCTGTTATGACACTGAGAATACTAATTCCAAGGGTTGCCTATGTATTGCACCTAGACTTCTTGGCTTTGACAAAGACAAATGCAGGCAACTCTATGTACCAGCAGCACACTGCAAGAAAAGGTTCCCTGAAACAACATGGCCAAAAAAAATAAAATTTTTTTCCAGTAGGCCGCACACATTTTGATGTTTGAGAATTCTTTTTTTATTACATGATTGGGTTTTTTGAATTTATGAGGATAAGTTTGATTTTTTTTAAATTGCGCTCAGAATAAAAAAAATATATATGACCAAATCAATATTTTTGTTTTTTATATAAGTATGATAGTTAAATATGGTTTGCAAATGCAGGTTGCATTTAGGGCATTTTGGACTAATACTGGAAACAAAAGCCTTTGTTTTGGCCTAACAGCACAAAAATTGGTCCCAAATGAAACAATGTTGTTCTGATGCTTAAAAGGTTAAACTGAAAGGAAGATGAAAAGATGCAAGAGGAGAAACGGAAGAAGAAAAAAGAAGAGAAACAGATCTAGAGAGATGCGAGGAAGAGGGGGGAGAAAAGGAAGAGGGAAAAAGGAGAGGAGAGATAGTGGACAGAAAAAAACAAAACACATTTCCAGAGTAATCTATGAACATTTTTCATTTCAGGACTGTGCTGAGGATAGATGGTGCTGTTGCGGTTAGTAGCCGTGGTAGCAAGTGATCACTCGTTGGCAAGTTCTTTTATCTTGAATCAACTGATGGGCAAACACACTGCGGCTTTGGCTTCAGAGTAGGACCAACACTAAGACCACAAACTATGGGCATATGGATGTGGGGAAAGGTAAGTAAGGCGAAGAGGGAAAAATAAAAAACCTGTTTACGGGCCCACCGACCACAATTTTTCAGTTTTGTGTTTTTTTTGTTTTTTAGGGTTTCCAAAAATCATTGTAAATCAAGTCTGTTTTTAGGCCAAATTTATCAATTTGGCCAATCTTT